>JAKTTJ010000014.1:0-210531 GCA_030581495.1 Waltiozyma xylosica | reverse complement strand
AATTTAAAGAGAGAAGAGGGAATCGAACCCTAAGATGATAAATTTGCAATTTATATGAATAACCATATTCACTCCTCTCTTATTAATCTCAACCAGGATCCCCCCACGAGTCAGGCCTCAATGCAACGTTGAAAATCCTTATGGCCTTGATTTTTAGCAATTGATTCGGCACAAAACATTTATGTTCTTATAATAAACTCCTTGAAAATCATAAGATTTTCTCGGCACAATCAAATAATTCTGGATGACCGGAGTTTCCTCCAGCCCTTGCCTTGTCAAAACATAAAGGTCCGTGCAAACCCACCCGCCGATAACAAACAGATCCTGAAAAATCCGGGGTAATCCCTATCTCCAGGTTTCACCGGGCCGCGCGGAGATTAAGTTCACGGCGTTGAACTTCGGCCACCAGTTAAAAATTGCTTGACCACAAAGACACCCTCTGGCCTGATTTACTACCCGCTCTTAAAAACAATCTTTCGATTGAACTTTCTTCCCATATCCAACCCATATGTCGCAAGGAGCAAGAAGTCATGGGGTCTTCTGAACTTCTTCTACAAAAAATCATTCAATCTCATTGAAACGATACAATCTTGCTAGATCATACAACTACTATTCTTGAAAATTATAAAATAACTTATAAGCAAAGAATCAAACATAACATAAGAAAATAAAATACGGTGAAAAAAATTCAGAAGTTTACCAATTTGAAAAGATGTGTCAATTAGCTGTTTGTGAACTCTGCAGTAAGCCTAGTGTCTAATAATCAACAGTGGAGTTGAACTTTCTTCTGAATCCCAAGAATACTAACAAGGTCAACACAGGAAAGACCAGTTGGACCGGCTGTGGCCAACATGCATCCCAAGCGATGAAGAACGTTCATCCAGATTCATGTTGCAGCTGTGAACATACCGCTGTTGAATTAGATACAGATATCGCTGAACCACCAAGAGCGGGTACCGGTCGTCTCTCTATTGTCAAAGAGAGACCAACTACCGAAAGCCAAAGGTTATTGAAGGCTGAACAGGAAAGAGTTCAAAGTCACTATAAGTCTCAATGAGTTTGATGCTAGGCATGACAATTTTTTGGTGGTTTGGTGTTTTAGTCTGTGACAGGTAACATAATTCACTTTCCCAATTTAATTGAAAATCTATTAACCATATTGATTGTTGCTTCCCCTTTTATCCAGTAAAATTATTCAATATTGCACATTTTGTTTTCTTTTTGTTTTTAGTCTTTCCCATTATTCAATTCTGTTAGATCTTATATCTCCCTTCTTCCATCCATTCTCAAGACATCTGATTTGATTTCGTTGACGTATCTCTTGGTTTGCGTGACGTGTCGTGAGAAAATTGATCTTCATTTTTTTTTCATGTCCGTTTCTTCTCAAGGTCAAGATTCCTTTTGATGGTTCCCGCACACTCTATCTCCCATTATGCCTAAGGTTATGCATGTATTTAAGGTGGTGTTTTATAATATTGCTGGATTATTCGTGCTATTTTGAATTGATGTTTGCGTTGGTTCTTTCAACTTGTCCTCTTTTGTCATGTTCAAGTGCCATGTTCGACTATTGTAGATGTAAGAAGCAGTAAATTATTGTTGCTACTCTACTATGGACACTCTTTGATAATTAAATGATTATTCGCAGTCTGGGTGAACGAAAACATCGAACATCATCGAATGTTTTAGAGTTATATGCCTGGAAATACCTCTATTTTCTATTATGTACCCTATTATATACAGTAGTATATAGTGTTGATGGTTTATATTCAAAGAAGGTCAAATTCACAAATAAAATTATATGCTGTTTGATCGATATTTGTCTTTAATATTTTTAGCAACCGCGTACGTCATACAGTCGAATTTTATTTCTAATATTTAAAGCACCACAGTGTAACAATAGTTTCTGATATAAAAATCTATAAGATGTTTAAAGTACTAAACCACTCACGTCTTCGAATAATTATTTCAGAATAATTCCAACAGCAAGCAAAAGCAAAATCAATGCATATTGATACATCATAAAATATATTCTATGCTAGTCCACTTTTATGAGTATATATCTTACCTTGAACCAGAAAAATTCAAACCAATCGTATCTATAAAAAACACCTTGTAAAAAGTTCAAATTAAGTTTAGAGTCAATTAGTTTTAAAATTACTGGTCTAAAATGCCCAAATTTAGATTTTTTTGATTAAATTTTATTTATTATGGGATCAATTTGTGAAATTTTTAATTAACCGTTCACTTTCAAGCTCCGTGTATAGTTAACGGTAAATATTTATATATTGGTACGATATTTTATTATACAATCACATTAATTTTGATATCATATTGGTCATATTGTGTTCGTAAGTTCTTAATATTAGCTATACATGAATTAATTGAAATTCTTTTGATCACACAGTCAAATATTTCCCCAAGAGTTTCATAGAAAGCTTAAAGTTACCAGAGGTATTGTAGATCTGAATGAGATTATAGGCAGTGATTTTTTTCAAATCAATTTCATCAGAACCTTCTTTGGTATCCTCAAATTCATTCAACACCTTCAAGTAGAACCTTTCTGCTATAGTGACCAAACCCAAGAAGTGATAAACTTTCCCAACATTGTAACAAGCTTCTTGCTTTTCAACAGCAGATTCTTGAGATCTTTGATTAATGTACTCTTGGAAATATTTCAAACCTTGTAGAAGTTCAATATGTCTGTTATCAGAGGATCTTTGCATGGATCTGTGTAGGTAAGCGATCCCCATTAACAAATTGATTATCGGCTCACGCTTAAAGTCGGAGTAGATTCTTGTTAGATAAACCAAACTACTGGAGTAACTCCTATTGACCAACAACAAACAGGCATAGATGTACATCAAGTATGGATTGTCATTATCTTCGATTTTAACATCTTTGTTAGCAATGGTAGCTTGACCCGTGATATGCTTGTTGAATCTCAAAGAATCCCAAGCCTTGATTTGACGAAGGAAGTACTTCTGGTGCTTAACAGTAATGAAGACTTCGGTGAACAACTTACCTGAAGGTTGAACCAACATGAAGAGCTTCAAAACCTCCTTGTTGAACTGGTAGTTATTTAACATTGTACGTAACGACACCAATATTTCTTCCTTTTGTTCGGTTTGGATAATAAGTGACAATTTCACCAAGTTCATCAAATGATCACGTTCTTTGTTTTGGAAAAAGACATTCATATTTTTGGCAGTGTCAACAATCCCCAAAGCATCATCAATTGACTGTTCGTATTTAGCAGTGGCGAAGGCAAACTCCATGAATAAATCAAACCAATCATCATAGGTGACACCTCTGAATTCTGTCTTGGAAGTAACAATTGTACGTTTTTCCTCCTTTGATGTGATACCTTGATATATTTCCGATATTCTTTGGATTTTGGCGTCAAAGTTTTGATTGGCAGTTCTGGTTCTTTTCAGAATACCTTGGAAACGGCGAGACCTGTCCTTCAAACAGAAGCTTTTAACATTCGAGAAAATATCGACTAATTCAGAGGCAATCTGTAACCAAGCACCAACAGCAATTGTATCACCGGATTCAAGACCAGGTTTCAATCTGTTAAGTCTCTTGAACTTTTCGAGAATATTCTGTTTCATTCTGTCTTCTCTTTGCTTGATTTCTTGCTCAGTAAGCTTGGATCTTTTCTTAACCGGTCTGATGTTGGTTTTGATCAAAGCTTCGTTCTCGTGATCGTCAGCCTCTTTTTCCCGGTATTGGTATTGATTGCCAAAGAGCTGTGTATCGATGTTGCTGTTTTCCTCCTGTTCAGACAATCTCTTTCTTTGCGTGATTCTTTCCAATAGCGCTTGTGATTCGTCAACTTCTTCCAAATAGTACAAGACTTCAACCAACAACAACTCCACGTCCAAATTATCTGGTTGAAGCTGCAGGGAGTAATTAAAGTATTCCTTGGCTTCTTGGTACTTTTCCAAATCAGAGTAACATTTGCCCATAGAAGTGAACGTCTCGGCAGTTTGATATGTGTCGTATTTACTCAGTGGAACAAGGAATTTGATTGCATCCCCAAACAACTGAGCCTCTTCCAAACTGGAAGCAGCGTCTTGGAACAAGTCACCAAAATTCTCCACATCCTTGTTCAACAAGAACCCATAATGAATCAAAGATTCTTCAACATCGTTGATCTTTAACCTGAAAACACCTAGCTTGACTCTTAAGTCGATTGGCAACCAGTGGGATCTTGTTTTCAAAATATCAGGGAGTGCTTCAAACTTGTGATTTTCATATCTTCTTTCGTCGAATTCTGAATCATCAACGCTGTCTTCCCAGAAAGTTTCGTCTTCTCTGTTCTGGATCCATCTTGCAATGTGCTTGATTGTTCTAATGGCAATGTGTGCGTTCTTTTGGTTGATGAACAATTCTGCAAGAATGTTCAAGAGAGAGAAATCAAACACGGGGAATACTTCTTCTTTAACCAGTCTTTCTTTCTTACTATTCTTGGCCTTGTTTTTCCTATTTTCGTAGTTATTTTCAAAAACCTTCAAATACATGGCAATGGCATCGTTGACTCTGTTTGATTTCAAATAGACCAACGCCAGCTCTTTTAAAACACGAGCATCATCCGGCTTCATTTCTTGCAATTCGAACAACCTCCTGGAAGCCTTACCCAAATCACCCAATTCACGATGCAAAACTGCTCGCTCGAATAGAGCTTCGTATGTTCTGTATTTGGTTTTAAAAGCCCTGCTGTAACAATAGGCTGCCTGGCCCTTGAACCCCAATTCGTTACTTAATCTTGCAACATCAACCCAAAATTCACCATCCAAGGGTCTCATGTGGGCAGCCATGAACCATCTACCACAGCATGTCGTTTTATCATCTTTTCTGAAGGAAATTTCACCCAAACTTCTATAGGCAGGGAAATTTGTCGGATCTCTTTTGACTACTTCAAGGAACGCCTTTTCAGCACCGTCATAATCTGCATTCACGAACATGTCATTCGCCATCGATAGGAGCTGGATAATTTCCGGATCAGTTTCCTTTGTTGGTCTGATGTTGAAGTATTTCCTTGAACCTTTTGATTTCTTCTTAACGTTGAAGTTATTGGCCTCTCTGATGGCGTTGGTGAAATCCAATTCATCGTCATCTTCAAAGGACATGTTTTCATCGTCTGTAAATTGAGCCAGAAGATCGTCATTGGCTGCATCAGAGCCACCTTCATCATCATCATCATCATCATCATCATCCTCCTCCTCTGATGTTCTGGTTTGGTGGTGGTTGCGATTGTTAATGTTGACGGCTATTGTATCTTCTTCATCTTCTTCTTCCTCCTCGTCAACATCTGCCATCAAGGCGTCGACATCAATATCATCGTAGTTCTCATCTTCATCTGATGGTGACCCAGCAAAATCTTCGAAATCGTTCTTTCGAGACATGGTCAATCTGTTTAAAGTTAATCAATCAATCAATCAATCAATCAATCAATGTTTTTGTTAGTAGAACACTTAATAGCTGTGTGATAAAGCTTTAGACTGCATTTGAATTTATTCTCACGTGTCTGCAGAATTTCACGGGCAAAGATCACGTGCCTCGGCGCTTCCACAGTAGGAGGATGGATACGCACAAACAATCAAACTGCAAATAAGCTGCGATAGCTGGTGGCGAAACCAACAAATAAACACAAACATTAAGCAAACAAGCCCGTTAGCTAAGCAATTGGTTCAGTTCTAAGAATCATATCAGAGAATGGTAGGTAGAAATGAAAGAATCCCATCTCTTCTGAAATCATTGAGTACTAACAAATCCTAGTTCTCAAGTTTTGGTAATAACTTTGGATTCCCTGCCCAAATGGGGTATGGTGTTATGCCGCAGATATTTGAAGGGTTTTTCAGATGCTATCCAATAGCAATGATGCCAGATAATGTAAGAAAGGACGATGCCAATTATGGTGGTAAGATTTTCCTTCCACCTAGCTCACTTCAAAAGCTCACAATGCTTAACATCAGATACCCAATGTTGTTTGAATTGTTCAACGAAGAAGCTAATCTGAAAACACATTCCGGTGTCTTGGAATTCGTCGCTGAAGAAGGCAGAGCCTATCTTCCTCAATGGATGATGGATACGTTGAAACTACAACCAGGTGCCATCACAAAAATCACGAACCAAAATGATATCCCGTTAGGTAAGTTCGTAAAGATTGAACCACAGTCAGTGGACTTTCTTGATATCTCTGATCCTAAGGCCGTCTTGGAAAATGTATTGAGAAAATTCTCCACTTTGACAGTGGACGATATAATAGAGGTCGATTACAACAACAAGATCTTTGGGATTAAAGTGCTAGAAGTCAAACCAGAATCAAAGTTTAACGGTATCTGTGTCATTGAAACAGATTTAGAGACAGATTTCGCTCCACCAGTGGGGTATGTGGAACCAGATTACCAAGCTATAGCAAAAGAACAAGCTGAGAAAAAGGCGCAAGCAATGAAGAATCCGTCAAGCACATTAGGTACCATGGCCAAATCTATCAATTACGCAGAAATAGCGAACAATGCCAGTAAGGGTCTCACTACATTCCAAGGTGATGGTGGGAGACTCAATTCAAGACAATCGAAGGCCAAGCCAGACCCTGAAAAGCAAGAACCAAAGGAAATTGAAATTAATTTAGATGGCGAACCAGCTCCTCTATCGTTACCTGATGGTCAACTATTCTTTGGTTTCCCATTGGTCCCAGTTAAGGACATCGAAGTGGATGGAGAAGACTCCCAAATAAGGGAGGAGGGAGCACAATTTTTCCAAGGTCAAGGCCAATCTTTGAGAAAAGCAAAGAAGAGAAAAGATACCAAGAATCACGATTATACTAGATCGAAGGCAAAGAGTCCTGGTCCTGAAGTTATTGAGATTGATTGAACCCGCCTGACGGCAAACTGCGGTTGTATAAAACACATCATGATCAACATTAATATTTGGATTTTCAGTTCTTGAGTGTAATCTGTGGTAGAGTTAGTGTAGTACAGTATTAAGAAACCGACTGATCTTGGCCCGGATCTGGAAGTGTCCCGCACCGGCCCGAAACATATATATAAACTTCAAAAAAAACCCAGGAAACTCATTAGGTTCCTACCGACCACACACCATCCATTATTCTCTTAATTATAGGTAATTATTGCATAGCATAAGTTTGAGTAGAATCACATTATGGGATGGCAAAGTCAAAGAAAGTGCGAAATCCGCTAACAGAGAATGGCAAGCGACTGAAGTTCAAAACCCACAGGAAACCCAGGGATGTTCCTCCACGTTCACAGTCCAAAGCCACCATTCAACCAAACACGTCTGATCATAAAGAAACCAACACATCAAGGCAAGATTCTTCAAAACAACGGAGAACAGCCCGGAACCAGAAGGACCAATATGTGGAATGGGGTCCGATGATCAACGGATACCAATTCGTTGCCACTGATCCAAACGAGAAGCAGACCTATTTCAAGCCGCAGAGTGTGGATTACCTGGTCAACAGCTACGATTGGTCCTATATGGAAGTGCCAAGCTACAAGTCTTTCCAAGAGTACCTCCATGAAAAATACCCAGATAATACTAAGGGCGGGAAACCAACCAATGGTCAGAACGAGTCAATCCACCACGAAGAAGAAAAAGAAGAAGAAGGACCAACAAGCTTTGATGAGTATTTCAAGTTCTGGGAAACCTCATTCAAGCAAAGAGGGATGTTGCTCTATCCAGTATCACCAGGCGACAGAATAACCAAAGAAAACGTCTTGAAGTTTATTGAGACTTCCACTTTACCTTTACAAAGGGTCTTAAAAATAGAAAGGATCAAATGGCACCCTGATAAGTTCGCAAAGTTAACCAAGGATGATAAAGATTTAGAAGTCCAGATCACAGAGATTTTCCAAATTGTCAATGAAATCTACGAGGACTTGAGTAAATAGACTTGTTTTTTTCCTCGTATAAAAACCTAGTGTACAATATATTCATTACATACTTCTAAACGCCTTCCGGCTTGGTGTTACCATCAGAAGAAGAAATTTCTGTTGGTTCAGTGGTCTGACTTTCATGGTTTAGCTTTTGCTTCTTTATGTCGGTGTCGTCGTTGTCGTCGTCAGTGTTGTCTTCGATGATTTCCTCGTCTTCCTCACCCAACTCTTCTTCGTCGTCTTCTTCGCCAATATCCTCTTCGTCATCTTCATTGAGGTTCTCGGTGTTATCATCATCTTCTTCATTGTCGATATCTGCGACTTCTTCGTCTTCGTCACCCAATTCTGCATCCTCTTCCTCGTCCTTACCGTAGGCGTCTTCATCGTCTTCGACTAAATCAGCATCTGGCTGTTCAGGTGGGAATTCTTCGGCATTGGAATCGTTATCCCAGACGATGTTGAATCTCGTGACTCTTGGCTTCTCGGCAAGAATGTTTCTAACGACATGTTCGACTTGGACCTTTGACGGTGGGTTTTCTCTAAGTTCTTCGGAATCATATTCATTATTCACATAATAACCAACCCTGACGAATTCTCTGTCGTTGTAGGAACACGAAAGTAAGATAACCGTTACTGAAACCAATTCATTGGAAGGAATCAAATCAGCACTTGGCGGATCAGCTGTGAAGAGAAACTTATTGACACCGACCGGGACAGGACCAACCAAGATAGCATCTAATTCTTGATCGTGTTCCAAAGAGCGGGAAGATCCGACATATGTTAATTTCCATTCCAAATCTTTTTTCAATGGTTCTAAACATTCGAAAGTGATTTCGAACTCGTAGGGATCAGTGAAGCGGGCAGGGTTGTTCTTGACGTTTATACCTAATAATGAGACGATGGACATTATGTCGTGTGCTTGTAGAGATGATTTGAGTGGATATTATCTTTTGAAAGGATTTGTTCCGTGTAACTATTGCCCCGTTTGTTAGCTTAATTTGACTTATGATTTAAAATTCAACCTGACGCGTCCTGTGATTTTCGGGATTTTTGCGGTAGCCCGCGCCATCCAATTTCTAGATCTGCTGAACCAACTTTGAATTTGACGCGACACATAATTTATAAAACATATTCGCGATGTGATTCATATTGCTCGAGGCTCTAATATAAAGGGCAGTTTTTGTCGTTATCAAAAGGGGCGTGTGGCGTAGTTGGTAGCGCGTCTGCTTAGCATGCAGAAGGTCTCCGGTTCGACTCCGGACTCGTCCAATGGACAACAACCCTCTATTTTTTTTGGAAGTTTTTGATAATTATCTTTATATTCTTAAACCTTCTTTCTTTTTGAAACCCACCTGTGCTTG
The DNA here is from genome assembly GCA_030581495.1 of Waltiozyma xylosica. Lineage (NCBI taxonomy): Eukaryota > Fungi > Ascomycota > Saccharomycetes > Phaffomycetales > Wickerhamomycetaceae > Waltiozyma > Waltiozyma xylosica. The sequence continues at coordinate 201,269 of JAKTTJ010000014.1, read as the reverse complement.
TTCAATGCGATTATCTACGAAATAAATCACAATATTTGCAAGAGTTGGCTATTTCATGGCTCGAGCAGGCAAATCCTACCTGCACACTGTTATGACCGTAGTGAAGGTCCCGCAACTTCGAATTGAAATCTTGCGTCAAAATCCACAGGCAGCTAAAATCAAAAGGCGTGTTATCAAATATTCAACTCGTTAACAATCAAAATTTAAAGTCTTTAAAGACAGAACAACCATAAATTCCTTGAAATTCACCCAAAATGCCTCCATCTATCTCACCACAAGTAAGAATCCGATCAATTTCTACTTTAGTTCAATAATCAAGTTACTAACGTGGTACATATTCTACGCAGGCAAGATTGAAAGTCTCCTTGAAGATGGCGATAAGTAAACTTAGATTCACACAAACCAAAAGAACAGCTCTTGCAAAACAACAGAGAAGACTGGTAAGTATTAGATTTTTTATCAACAAAATGATTACTACCGATAACTAACGGATTGATGCAAACAGATGGCTGAGTTGCTCAAACTAGGGAAGGAGGAGAGTGCCAGAATCCGTGTTGAAAATATCGTTCGTGAAGACATCTACATCGAACTTCTTGAAATCCTTGAGCTATATTGCGAATTGCTCTCAGCACGTATTGCCTTGCTTGACCGTCCACAGTGTGATGCAGGTTTGGAAGAAGCTGTCAAAGTGATCATTTATTCTGCAGGGTACACCGATTTAAAAGAGTTATCAAGCATCAAGGATATTTTGGTTCACAAGTTTGGTCAGGAATTTGCCCTTGCTGCTATACAGAATCACGATGGTATAATTCCAGAGAAGGTTGTTAAAAGATGCAAGTATGAGACACCATCAGAAGAATTGACGACTTTGTATTTGAAAGAAATCGCCAGGGCATACAATGTTCAGTTTAGTGCTTCTGGTGATATTGATGGCGAAGGTGAAGATTCTGATGTTGATGATGATGATGATGAAGGTGGTAAGCCAATTCTTGTCGAAGAATCGGAAACTGAAGACTTAGATACTACCCCGCAATCAAGGCCTCGCAAACCATCAACAACGACACCACTCAAAGAAATCGAGAAACCTAACTCATCTCCGATCTCTGTGAAACCACCTTCAAAGACTACAGACAATTTGCACCCTCAAGTTAAGATCCCACAAGATATCAAGAAAGATGTTCATAAACAAAAAAGAAATAGTGATGCTGGTATTAATTCAACAGAGACCAAGAAGGATGACTTAGATTCTTTGAGAAAGAGATTTGAGGCGTTGAAGAGATAGATTTTATTTCTGTGTCTTCAGAATATTTGTACTTATATATTAAAAACAAACAGAATGTTTCGCTAATAGTTTGAGTTTACAAAACTTCTGCCCACTGTTAGCGGGATTTGTAGGTACATTGTACTAGAAAACTCAAAACGCTCAAAGCTTTTGATGTGAAACGCGAATTCTTACCAAAACGACCAAAAATCAGTGAGTTCTAAGAAACAAAAGTTAGTTATAAATGTCGAATAGACTTGCAAAATCAGAAACCTTACTATTCGTAGTGCCCATTGTCAGTCCGATAGAAAGCTCGTGGTAGTCAGATGTAAATTAATATTGAAGAAACAATTGCATCGCGTAGAGCTGTACGCAAGCCATGATAAATATGTTTTTATGAATCATATAAGGATCTATTTGAAATTTGACGTGCGCCGTAAGTCGTTCCAACGAATGACGTGTAGTACTTATTACCACGTTTTGACAATATTACGCTATGTTAGTTCGAGATTCAACCAATCTATACTTTATATTACGAGTGGAAGGTCTCCAACATGTCGAAGAGCTTCTCACTAAGAGTATCAAGAAATTAAATTGGAATAGCTGCAGGTTCAGGAATGACGTTAGCCCCTTAAGGGATAAAGTCGCCCAAATAGGATAAATTCTCGATCCAACAACTGAAAGCTCATTTGTCAAGCAAACACGAGATCTGAACAAGATTCTCTAAAAGTCAAGACAGATAAGCCCAAGTAGTAAACTCCCGTAAGCCGAGCCTACACGCGTTTAAAATTTTAGAAAAATCAACCACCGGCAGGGAGTAAAGCCAATAATCTGGTAAGTACTTTCAAATTTGGAGTTCACAAAATCCAAATTTGTCGTGTTCGCTGCAGGGCAATCCTTGAAAAATGTCCTCTTTTGTCTGCCACTAAAACATCCGATTTCCTAATTAGGCGCTTTCAGTTTCGAAATTCGCGGGTATAGAGTCCCAAAGCGGAAAACATGGTACAAATTCACAGAGCTGAGAGCTTTTTTAGGAATTACACGCGACGCGTTTGGATTTTTACAAAATAATACAAGACGCGTCCAAATTTATAAGGTCCAAACGCGAAAAATCTGTGGAGTTGAAGGATTTTGATAGGGATAATGCAGGGAATTTCCATAGACAATTCGTTCCAAACGTGAACGCACCATGGGAACCATGTAAGGAGCCACTACTGCTGTTGTTATATGGTGTCTTGATGTGCATTGGCCTTGAAACTGCCCTGCTTCTTCCAACAACTTTTTGCACTGGAGATTTGCAACGCGCTGCTTCAAAGGGAACATTTATACACCATTATCACCTGTAACTCGTGTCCAAAGGGACGTTGTTCTACCAGTTTAAATACTTTATCATTCCTCTCAGTCCTGGTGCATATAGTCTTTCACAGCTCATTGTCAAAAGTCCTCTGTTGATTTCTTTTCAGTATTCCGTTTTTCTGTTCATCCTTCTATCGTCTAATTATCAACCCTTTGACAAGATATCACCGTCACCATCTTACCATCGCAACAACATCAACAACAATATTATACACCCATGTCTTCATATGCCCAACAAAACTCTTACGGTCCTCCAAAACACATCAAACCAAAAGGATACCACCCAGTTTTGGAAATGCTAGAGACAAAGGCCAATGAAAGTTGCTTAGAGGAATACCTTGAAGAAATATACCAAACTATGTCAATGAACGAGACACAGAACAGTACCATCAACTGCTCCATGATTGATCTACAGCCAGAAATTGCCTGGTATATGAGACCCGCATTATTGGACTTTCTCATTGACGTTCACAATTCTTTGAGATTGCAGCATGAGACATTGTTTCGCGCCATGTTCATCTTGGACAACTACTGTGCCAAGAGAGTCGTCTTCAAGAAACACTACCAACTGGTGGGTTGCACGGCCTTGTGGATTGCCTCCAAGTACGAGGATAAGAAGTCAAGAGTTCCTACTTTGAAAGAGTTGACAATGATGTGTCGCAACGTGTACGATCAAGACATGTTTGTTCAAATGGAAATGCACATTTTGTCTACCTTGAACTGGAATTTAAACCATACCTCGTTGGAAGATTGTCTCCAAATATGTCTGAAGAACTCATCTGACTTCATTACTGAAACACCAACCAGGGTGAACAATAAGTTCATCACGAAGAAAGAATTGAAGACCAGTATTGAACAATTATCCAGATTTTTCATGGAACTGACTTTATACGAAAGAAACTTCATTCAATTCCCAAACTCTCTCGTTGCCTTCACTTGTCATTTGTTAGCTTCAAAGCTTCTCAATTCCAACGCTGCCATAAACTCTTTCGAAGTCAGCGTCACCAGATTCTATGAACAACAGCTACAGGATTTGAACAACCAGGGTGCTGAAAATGAAGAAGATTTCTTTATTGAAAACGACGAGAACGAATATCCAATGAACAATGTCATTCCTCCATTTTTCTCTGGTTGGAACGAAGACGAATCCATTGAATCTATCTTCAAGATCTTGATCCTATTGGTTGTTCAATTGGTCAATATCAAAGAAGTTTCTCATATCTTACCTGCTAAATATCCTGAGTTTCAGCCATTGCTCAAGGCTTTCCTTACAGAGAACGATGTCCTACTATCTTATTTGAATGTTAATCCTGGTTTGTTGAACAACGCTGCTGATCTCAAATTGGATCAAAACCAATCACAAGCTTGTCATTACCTCATCGGCCTCTCGTCTGGTGAAGACGATGAAGAAGAGGAAGAAGAACAAATGTACGACTCAAACCACGATATATACTCAGAGTACACCACTACAGAATTCGCCCAACCAAGAACACTCAGTGGTCAACCATTACCGTTGACACCGCCTTCTGCGAGTTCTGCAATGTTCTCCGATAGCCATTCCCTCTCCTCATACTCGTCATCTCCTCCAATTCCATCTACAACGACTATGAGTCATCCACAGCAGACTGCCGAGACCATGTTTTATCAAGCTACTTCTTCTGCTACCACAAGCTCAAACCACATTCCAACTCCAATAGAAAATGAGTTCAAAAAACCTAATGTCCGCTCTGCTTTTCAAAATAAACCCTACAGCCAGAACAATAACTATGGAGAATTAGACGAAGATGAGATGCCAGCCTCCTCTCCTTTGAGATCAAGATATAATAGTGGCGGCAATAATGTGGCAAGATTTTGAGGAATTAAGTTACCATCATAAGCTCTTCTTCGCTACAAATTTTTTACGACCTTTACGACCCCCCAAATATTATTTTTTTTGCTTCGCTTACTTATAGAAAACTCCCCCGCTCTTTAATGGTAATACCATGAATAATCTTAATGCTATTAACTTATGAAATGAAAAAGAATCGCTCGTAGCGGCTCTGGTAATTCACACCTCAAGAAAAAACTCCTCAATACGCGTAAATATCATTTGACCGCGTCCTTTTACGCGTGCGCATACCGGCAACAAGTGCGGCGTAACGCCTAAATTTCCAGCTGGCTAATAACGACGGATCTGCAGGTCAGCTCCCATGCGTTGGTTCATAGTTGTAATTGCTGGCGGCGCGCGGGTGACATGATCCAGATCAAAAGAACGGTACGATGTTTGTTGTTTGTTTGTTGTGGTAACAATTCACAGGCTTCGCACGGCGGCAACAGCAGCAGGGTCTTATAGGAACAGATTTCCTTCTCTTTATTCTTTTTGCACCAGCCCTTCACTTGCTAAACTCATAGAGAGCCAATACACCTAATCCTCTTTATCTATAGACTTCCCTCTAGAAAAACTACATGCATTTTACACACCTAAATGAGTTGCTATCAGCATTGCTGCTGGTAAGCCCCATTTCAGCAGCATTATCATCACCATCATCACCAGATATGATTGGCAACAGCAATGATCCAGGCCATATCAGAGATGAATCTACTATCGAATATATATCAACTGTAGTATCCACAAAGACAATTACAAAAGATAGCAGCTCAAGCACAGAGAATGCAACGCCCAATGGGACCAGTAATACAACGGCGCCTTCTTATCTATCCTCCCATGATTCCGTCAAGATTCTGGATGTTATACCGTCAAATTTCAGTGATATAATAATCATTTCTAAGAGTGAACAATCAAAGGTCCCGTCAATAGCAGTGCAAGAAGGAAGCTCTGTGGGGCCTTCACATCTATCAAATGAATCTTCTTCATCGGATAATTACCCCTTAGAGGAAGAAGTACAGCAACTTGAAGTCTCCAACAACAATGTTATTGATCTTCCAGAGCCACTGAACCAACCGAATAAAACCTACGGATCAAACGGAAGCAGTTTTCTATCGTTTGAGGAATGGAAAAGAGCAAAACTCTCGTTAGAATCAGAGAAGAAGACACAGCAGCAAAGTGCCATACCAAAGAGATCTACGCCACAAACTTCTAAGGTTGTTTTAGGTGAAGAGATGGAAATTGATATTTCGAATTTCTTTCCGCAGATTAACAACGAACCGGAGGGGAAAGTCTATAAAGATAAGTTCAACTATGCGTCTTTTGATTGTGGTGCTTCTATTGTCAAGACCAATTCAGAAGCCAAGAGTGCTACTTCTGTTCTTTTTGAAAACAAGGATTCATATATGTTGAACCCTTGCAACGCAGCAAACCAATTTATTATCATCGAATTATGTCAAGATATTCTTGTTGATAGTGTTGTTATTGGGAATTTCGAATTCTTTTCATCGACTTTTAAGAAATTCCAAATCTCGGTCAGTGAGACATTTCCAGTTCAATCTCAAAACGATTGGAAGACTTTAGGTGTGTTTGAAGCTAAGGATGTTAGAAACTTCCAATCTTTCAACATCACGAATCCTATGATCTGGGCCAAATATTTTAGATTGGAGTTCCTAGACCACTATGGATCGGAATATTATTGTCCTCTGTCCATCGTTAGAGTCCACGGTAGAACCATGATGCAAGAATTTAAGCAAGAAGAAGCCTTTCAGAAATCACAGTCACTTGTACAAGAGCCAAGCAATATGGAACCAAACATTGAACCAATTAGCCAAGATATCTCAGGTGAAGATGAATGTTTTCACCACCAGCATCAACTCAATGTGTCAGAACCCGGATCCGATGACCATATTCCACGTCCTCTTAACCACGATTGCAACAATGAAAGATGCAAATATAATGATAAAAACGCCAACATAAGTGAACTTCTCAAGGGAATCGAATTTGACGAATGTTCCGTTTCTTTACCTCAACTGAAGTTTGAGCAAATATTCAAGAACTACACACTCTCTCGAAAATGTGAACCTGGTGTTTCTTCGCCCAAGACGTCTTTGACCTTCCCAGCCGCTGCTTCAATCATCCCTGCAGTAGCGGTATCACCAACAGCCGGCACACAGGAATCCATCTATAAGAACATCATGAAGAGATTGAGTTCATTGGAGGCAAATGCCACATTATCTGTTCTTTATATCGAAGAACAAAGTAAGATGATCTCGGAGGCGTTCACATCTTTGGAGAAGAAACATTCCACAAATTTGGAAAACATCATTAAGACTTTCAACGATACGATCACCAATGAGATTTACAATTTCAATAATATCTTCCATTTCTATCAAAAGCATACAGCAGAACTTTTCCAATCTCAATTAATCGAAAGAGAACAATTATTAAGTTCCACGACCGCTACGATGAAAGAATTGACCAACCGATTACGGTCTCAAAAGATTTGGAATTTCGCTAATTCTGTGGTTTTGTTATGTGTTGCTTTGTATCTTTTATTAACGAGAAATGTCGAACTTCACATGGAAGATGACGAACATTGTGAACAAGAACTAGACACAGCGGAAGAATACACTGGTCTAGGCTTGAGGTATAAATCGCCAATCAGAAGAACTTTTGCCAATTTGTCCAGATCAAGATCTCCTATAACACCAAAGTTTACTTCCTCTTCGTCATCGTCTGTTAATATTATCGAATTGGATAACACGCCAATTAAAAAAGTCAACACTGACGGTGGCTCAGTATCTTCAACTCCTTCAAACGGATCCAACAAAGAAAACATAAATCAACTAATCAATCAAAAGAAAAAAGCAACTCACAACAAAAATAACAACAAAAACAAAAACAAAAACAACCAAAATATGAATAGGCCACTTTCTGAAAAAAATACGAAATCTATCAGTCCATCATTGAACTCATCAAACTTGGTTAAAGAACAAACAGTAGATGAAGATCAAGAGAATCAAGAAGATTACAATAATTTGCCGTTGTATGGACAAATGGATATTCCTTTGACTCCAAGAGATACTAGTGATGATGATAACTCTGAGGACGAACACTAGTTAGAATTTAACACCTAATATAATTAATTTCTTATTATTAATCCTAATATACAGATATCCTCTTTTTTTCCCTCTACTCATTTCTAGCAACACAGTAAGCATCTGAAACTTCAATAGCTTCATAAGTCCCTTGTAAACTAGTCAAAACACGATACTCATAAGCATAGATATCAGTAACCGTATGGGTCTCAACAATTTGGGATCTCTTCTTACCACTACCTCTTCTAGCTTCTACTTCTTCTGTTCTAACATAAGTCAAACTGAAAGGTGGCGTACCTTCAAAGGAAAAGATGATCTCTGCTTGATCGCCCTCATGAATGTCTTGGATAATACTATCACCTTGACTGACCTCCACTGATGGGATTTCATGGATTTGAATTGTCAATTTATCACGCAATTCTTTACTTTCCAGTGTGGTGAAATCAACGACACAATTAGAAGAAGAATCTTGGACGGAATCCAAAACAATCAACCCCGCTTCGGAAGCCAATCTGACAAATTGAGAATTTGGTTCCACTGTCTTTAAATGTAGATTATTGAACGTGTAATGAATTGTAAAAGGAGCAGTACCTGTCAATTGGTAACCGATATGGTCACCAACACAGTAATTGGCATTTGGATCCAATTGGTTGATCTTTGGTGTGTCAGTGATGGAAATGGAAATGTAGTCGTTGCGAGTATCAAAGTCTTCATTGATACAACCGTCCTTGTCAATGATCTTGTGGATTGATACGATATGATTCCCAAGTTTCAAGCCACGATACAATTCTTTCAATTCAGATTCATTGGAAACATTCGATAATGTGACAAATTCGGATTTGGAGGAACTTTCATGGAAAATCTCAAAAGTGACAGTATATGGACCAGCTTCTGCACCATTATTATTATTATTATTATTATTCATGTTTAATTTGATAGGGTCCAACGAAGATTTCTCCAACAGATTCGTAGTACAAGTCTTGAACATCTTTCTCGAATCCTTAAACTGAGCAACAGGAGAACTGGAAACTTGTTGCTTAACAGTGATTGGTTCAATTCTATGGCCAATCTTGGAAAGATCGCCCTTGGAATACAACGCATCATAAACACCAGTGATCAAGTACTTGTATTCACCACCTTTACCGTTCAATAGTCTAATGGAAGCGAATTTAGTAGCAACGGAGACAGTATCGGATTTCTTTTCACCAGTTGGGTAAACAACAGAATATTCAACCATGAAAGGTGGGGATCCATGCAGTTGCAATTCAATGGAATCTTCGTGGTATTGGCAAACTCGTGGCTTGGTGAAGACATTCTCCTGGACTTTGACAACGTTACTTTGTTCAGCTAAACTCAAAGTTGGTTTCTTATGATAATCGACTTGGAATATATCCAGTTGGCCATTGACAGTACCAGCACAAGTAGAATCACGAACAGACATTAATCTGTAGAACCCAGCCTTGGAAACATCCAATGCAGTCTTCTGAGAGTTGACAAAATGCTTTTGATGCTTTGAAATAACATGCTTATTAGCATCCAAATATTCATATTCCACATAAATTTGACCCTCCCCAAGAACTCTGATTGGTATTTCGACTATTTCACCTTGTTTGATAGTGGCCTTAGTACCACCGTTCTTAGCGGTAGTGGCAAACTCAACAGATGGAACGTCTCTTCTGACTTTAATATTGGCATCGGCACCGTTTAAACTAACAACACAACCAGAATGATCCTCAACAGCGGTTAACGAGACAAGATATTCCCCACCTTGTTTGAACTCGGGAGTGGAAAGTTCGATTCTGTTTTGTTGGATGTTTTCCATAGTGAATGATTGTCTCTTGTTTGTCAAAGTTTCAATCAAATCGTACTGTAACTTGAATGGAGCTTCACCTTTGAATTGGATAGGAACTTTCCCCGATGAGCCTAAACAGAGGGCCTTGTTAGAATGGTAGTTATGAATTTCAGCACTTGGCTTAACTCTCATTGAGGTCTTGTAGGTGTACTCGGAAGCTGGTGACAATTCAATAGGAGTCAAATACAAACTATCCTTCAACGAGTTGAATTGGATTTCATAGTGACCCTCGGTGGAAGGCTCGTACGAGAATCTGTATCTGGTACCTTGCGAGTGCAAAGTCTTAGAATCTTGCAGGTGCTTTTGGCCATTAACAATACGGTACACTTTTTGTTGGAAAGTGAAAGGTGGAGAACCCGTGAAGGCCAAATCAAAAGTCAACCCAACTTGACCAACACACGAATCAGTGATAGGTCTTGAATGGACAGATAACTGAGGCACAACAGGAATCGACACAGAGACAGAAGATCTCCCGCTGATAATCGTCGAACAGTATTTGGATTTCACAGATAAAAGAGTGTAAGTCCCAGGCTTGTCGGCTGGGAATTCGTCGTTCGTTGATCTGAAAACGTGCTTGAAACTGATGGTCTCTGATTCATCTTCACTGACGTATTTGATTTCAGCATCAAAAGGAGCAGCAGAATCGTCAGATTTCCCATCGAAGCTCAAATATAAAGATTTCTTAGTGGCAGCGTTCATGTTGGCCCTTTCAGCCAAATGTAATTTAGGCAAGTCGTGAACGTAAAAACTGTGCAACAAATCATACTTCTTGAACATCTCGTCCTTACCTTCAAAATTGTCGACAAAGTCAACAACATTGCCTAGCCCATCAACAATGGCTTCAATCTTATAACTATAGTCACCCACCTCATTGATTGGGTTTTCCAATTCAACCTCCACAGTACGGGATTTAGCCCATGAGAGATCCTTCAATTGATCCCTGGAGAATTGCTTTGAAGGAACCTGGTTCAACAAGGGACTCTTGAAGTACTCCGGTTGCAATGATTGGTCATCGAATTGTTGAATATCGCGGTTGACAAATTTTTTGTATTTCAATTTCAAAGGAGGCACACCTTCAATGGTGAATTTGAGAGTATCGAGATCACCAACACATTTGTCCGTTGGTAAGTTTTCAGTGTTGCTGATTTGAACAGTTGGACAATTGGACACAACTACAGTGGAATAATAGTTTCTTAAACCTAAGAACTTGGAGTCCAAAACTTGGTTGATTTGATAAACACCCGTCTTGGAAACCGGTAAATTCAAATAGTGAATGTTTGGGCCGGAAACTTCATCCTTTAGATAGAGCGAGTTGAGGTTCTTGGTCGAAAACTTATTGATGTCCTTTTTGGTGTAGTTTAGTAACGTTGGAAAATTGGTGTCAATATCAATGTGTTTCACCTGAAGGAACTCGATTTCGGAAGAAGAGTTGAATCTGATTGGAACATTGACTTCGTAGTTTGCAGTGTCCAAAGGTAAACAGAAGCTTTCACGGAACGGATTCAAATTGGCGGTGTTTTCTGGAAGAATCTTAATAGTATGCGAACCTTTGAAATGTTTTGATGGTTGATATTTAACACTGTTGGTGGTGCTACCCAAGATAGTAAGGTCCTTCTCATTGATTTTCTTCCAGGTGGCAAGTAAGACCGAAACCAATGGGAAACTCAATTCACTGGCTAAGAACAGATTCAAAATGAAGAACCCAAGGATTTGTAACAAGACAACTGGTCTTTTGAATGTCAAAGATGGGATTCTCAAGGTCGGTAAGAAATAGAAAAAGGCAGATTCATAGAAAAGGTATTTGGATAAAAAATTGAAGCGCTGGCTTGAAATTCCAAACGAGGAAGAGAATAGCGGTAAGTTGTTCTTCAACAACAACAAATCGTATAGTTTATAGCCTTGGATAATGAGAAACAATACCACAATAAACAATCTCTGTGAGCCAACGTCGAGGATATCCGAAGGTATGAGTTGTGAAGTTGGTACCAGAATTCTTTTCTGTTTAGTATGCAGCTGTGTCGTCTCTTTCTCCGTGGAGGCTGTCTTGTTTGATGATTCTTGTTGAGACTTCAATGACTCTTCCTCTTGTTGTTGATCTTGTAATTGTTGTTGAATTAGTCTTTGGCGGAGTGACGTGGGCGTTCCAGGATGACTCACTGGCTCCCCATACAATTCGCGTAGCCTCTGTCTTCTTGATCTCTCCATGTTGTGATGAGGAATTGATTTTCGAAAGTAAAGGGTGGGAGGGTAAACGTTTGAAAACTCTAATTACTTCTATGAGATCTGTAAACAAGATCCCGTATAACCAGATCAGGGCAATTTTTTTTGGGAACCCATAACAAATAAAAACGTGTTGCCCTTAACAAAGTTGAAGTCCGTAAGGGGAATTATTCGCGGACTCCCTTTCCAATTTAACCTTGAAAAGATGACAGATTTCAACGCTGCACTACATACATCATGATGAGCTTTGAGTGTTTGAGTCCCGGGAATTGTAGCAGTAGTAGTCAGAAGAACAAAAGAAAAAATACTACCAATATATTGAGGTCTTCCAGACTGGAGTGCAAGTGCTGGCAGCCATGCCCACTTGTATATAGTATGCAACTCTTATTGTTTAAAAAAAGGAAGTCGTTGGCGAGCTTGATCCAAGTATATATATAGGGCCCAATGCCCACCTATTTTAGTAACTTTTTGATGTGATTAGGACAACCAAATTCACCTTAAAGATATGCTATTGTCTTAAGAGGCAACTCTTGTTGTTAAAGGGGAGGGGGGTTGAATTCATTTTTCGACGATATTGTCACGTGTATAACTGCTAGGGTAAAATTAATGCTTAATTCAAACAAATAATAATGAAAACTTGATTAAAAGCTACCAACTTCCATAGGAATCCAATTGATTGGGTTGTTTAAAGGTGAATATCTTAATATCTTAATGTAGAGATATAATTGGATACGCTTTATATTTTTATTTAAATATTTAATTGAAATTTTAAACGACGTCAAATGTTTTTTTTTATTTTTCAAAAAACATTACAATTAAATCAATTAATAATTACTGTATAATTTTATAATTTTGAACATCGTTCTTAGTGGGAGATTCATATGGCACATAAGAAGCCTATCAGAGCCACTAAATAAATAACTGACGCTTGACGTGATATATAGCATTGACTGCCAATGCCAGCAGCATAACTTCTTAATGAAGGGGATACTCCAACAATGATTTCATTTCAAATCTCTTCTAGCATAACGGCTTTGGTATATGTGTACAAGTTGGAGTCTTCGAGATCATCCATAACGTGATTTCCATTGGCGGTAATGATGTATTTTCCTTAATCCACTGACGAATCTCGGCAACCCGTCTCTCAGATATTGTTCTCTCGCACTTACACAACATGGCAGTTCATGCATGACTCTGCATGACTCTTTTGGGAAACATGCCAGAGTGTCTTGACTCGGAAACATGCCGGAGTGTCGTAACTCCAATATATTGCCAACTAGAGCTGCTTCTCACTTTTTATCTGAGGTTTTTTCACAACCACAGAATTTTTGGACCAGCGAATATTTGGTTATAAGATTACGATCAAGTTCGAAATACTAATTGATTGGCTTATTTTCATAACATCACGCGCCACCACAGAGCTTCAAAAGTCAAATTATAAGAAACCAACAACACCCCCCTCCCCAAATATCCAGTTTCTCATAATCTGACATTCTCAAGGAATAGATTGTTTATTTGAAAATCACCACTGCTTACTCTATCTATATCACACATATATTTTTTTTTCTTGAACCTTCTCCCCTGCTCACAATGTCATCAAAAGTGCCCTCCATCTATGACATTGGCAAAAAGTTCCTAAGTTTTGTTGGTCCAGGGATAATGATCTCAGTGGCCTATATGGATCCAGGTAACTATTCCACATCTGTATCAGCAGGTGCCAATTATCAGTATAAATTACTATTCACAGTATTCATGTCAAATATCTTTGCTGTGGTGTTGCAATCTCTTTGTATTAAACTTGGTTCTGTCACAGGTTTAGATTTGGCTGAAAATTGTAAAAGACATTTACCAAGATGGTTGAATATAGTGTTGTACATTTTTGCAGAGTTGGCTATTATTGCCACAGATTTGGCTGAAGTTGTTGGTACTGCTATTGCATTGGAGATTCTTTTCAACATTGACTTGGTTAATGGTGTTCTTATTACAATTTTAGACGTTTTGGTCATATTGATATTTTACAAACCAGAATCCAATTCAATGAGAGATGTTCGTATTTTTGAATTCTTCGTTGGTCTATTCGTTATTGCTACATGTGTTTGCTTTGGCATTGAATTGAGTAAAATCAATGTTCAAAATCCTTGGGATATTGCCAAAGGTTATTTGCCATCCAAAGAATTGGTTGAACAAAATGGTCTCTATTTGTCATTGGCTATTGTTGGTGCTACAGTGATGCCACATTCTTTATACCTTGGCTCATCAATCGTTCAGTCTAGAATCAAAGACTTTGACAATAAACATGATTTCAAACCATCTGATTCCACTTCATCAAAACCATCCTTACAAGCTTTAAAGCACTGTCTCAATTACTCCTATACAGAATTGATCATTTCTTTATTCATGGTTGCTACATTTGTCAATTCTTCTATTCTTATTGTCTCAGGGGCCACATTATACGGTAGACCAGATGCCGATGATGCTGATTTGCTTTCCATTTATGAAATGTTATCCAAATATATCTCTCCTACAGCAGGTTTAGTCTTTGCTTTGGCAATGTTATTCAGTGGTCAAAGTGCTGGTATTGTTTGCACAATGGCAGGTCAGATTGTTAGTGAAGGTTTTATCACTTGGTCAGTTTCTCCATGGGTAAGAAGACTAATTACGAGACTATTGGCTATTCTCCCATGTTTTGTAATCACTCTTTGGTTTGGTAGAAAGGGAATTGCTGATATTTTAAACCTATCCCAAGTTATTTTGTCTTTGATCTTACCAATTGTCGCAGCACCATTGGTTTATTTTACATCTACAAGTAAGTACATGACCATCGAAGTTGATCCTACTGAAAGATCAGATACCTCCTCGAGCACCAGTACTTCTTCGCTATCTACTGGAGAAAGACAACCATTGATTGGGAACAAAACAGCAACAGCTGCAGTGGATTTCCGTAATGGTGTTGTCTTGACAACAATTTCTATTCTGATATGGGGGTCCATCACTTTTTTCAATGTTTATTTGGTGGGTAGTTGGATGTTGGGTAAGGTGGATCATTTGTGATTATATTAGCATCGAGCAAAAACAGAAACAAAGAAAAATTTGTATGAAAACAACTAAATATACCACTATCATCTGAAAATATAGTATCGTAAACACTCATTGTAGAGTTTTCCTGATGAATTAAAAAAAAGCATTAAATCTGCATCAACAAACAAAAAAAATTAAATGCTTCCAATCAGAGTCGAACTGATGATCGCCACATTACTAGTGTGGCGCCTTACCAACTTGGCCATAGAAGCTTTTTTTGTTTAAAGAATTATCATACATGAGCCAAGTCGCGCAAACTACTTACATATGGCCTGCATTTAAATCAATCCACGCAATCCAGGATAAAAAGGGTATACGTTGATGTAATTATTATCAGTAACTAGTTTTGTGTTGCAAAAACAAAAGTTAGAGGCAAAAAAAATAAAAGTGTTTCGTTCTTTCCCCCATTTATGATAAAAAGACGATTTTATCCCTTTTTTTATATATTCTTCTCGTTTGGCTCTTATTTTTTTATAATATTTCCGAATTGTTTTAGTGTCAGTCATGCCGCTCACGGCGGAGCCGCACGCAAGATGGAAGTGTCAGTGTGTACGTGTCTGTGGGTCTGTGTTTATTTTGCCACAAAATAATTTTTTACCCTATGAATCCGAACAGATGTAATTCCCGAAAGTGGCATAATTTGCGGATGCATGGGTGGGTTGGTGGCGCCAAACATGGTTAGTTAGTGTCACGATACATACAGCCATAGCCCGCATGAGCCTTTTCGGGAGGAGAGGAGAGAGGGTTCGAGTTCCAGCGATAAGAGAGGTAAAGTGTTTGAGTAGGGGGCAGTTTGAAATATGTCACTTTCTTTATATAGTTATAATTGGCAAAACCAGATAAAGGATTAATTTTCTTGAGACTATTGATCCAAGTACAGGGCCAGAACAATACAGTACAACGGTACAATGGGACAACAAACATCCAGAACTATTTCAACACCAACGACAACGACCAACGCAGTTCGACCTGTAATGTCAACAGCAACCACGGCTGGTGACTCAGACTTCCCTTCAGAAGATCCCTATTATCATCATTATCATCCAGATTTAGAGCATCAAAGCAACAATCTTATCAATACAGATAGCTTCACCAGTGCTGCTTATTCCGCTGCTGATTCTGCAAACGAGAGACAAAGAAGAAGAAGATCTTCCACTTATACGCAGTCTTCACAGCCACCCAGTAGAAGGAGAAGACATCACTTGATTCCAAGAACTGTGTCTCAATCGTTCCGTTCTCTTTTGGGAAGAACCCATGACCTTACTACTGCCAGTGTGAATCCAACGACTGCCAGTGTGAATGGACTTGCGCAAGTATCTCAAACGTTTGACGGGACATCAATAAGATCATCTGATTCTAATTTTATCAGTAGAAATTACACGCATTCGCCAGCCACAACAGCTGCTACTCATGCTACTAGTGCTGCTAGTGCTGATACTGATTCCCGGGATAGCAATAATTTGGTTGACACGACAGAGACCGGATCCTTGTTGTTAAACGACTTGAGTCGTTTAACCAATGACATTTTCCAGTCAACCAATAACGATCATCATCAAAATCATTCCGATTCCCATTTCCCTCGGTTTGGAAGCACGACGAACAATAACAGAGGACCTATTTCAGCAGGCATGTTAAGACGTACTAACTCGTCGTCTTCGACACGTACAACGACATCTACTACCAATTCCATTAGCACTACTTCTGCTGCTGCTGCTGCTTCTACTACTACTACTGGAGCCAGTACTACTTCCGATCCAGAAGGTGAAAGTAATGCAGAGAATATTTCATTTGATCATCAAACGGAAATGCTATCAAGGTTGCTGGAGGTGGCTGCGACTTCCACTGTTTTGACGTTGATGGGATCCACTCGTGTTTCTGGTTCCCGGTTCGATAATACTAGCAGTAGCTTAAGCAACAGTGGGTCGACTGAACGACCAGATACTACGTATGCTGAGTTTGTTGAGGGGTTGAGAGGAAGTCTACTGAGGAATGAACTTTCAAGAAACTCCGATAGAAGTATGTCGTTTTTCAGGGCTTTTAGATTTGACAATGAGACAGCCGTGGTGGGGGAAGACGAGGAGCAGGAAGACGATGAAGAGAATGGTGAGGATGATAGGTTGGGAATGTCTGGGATGCTGGAACTGCAGGACAGTTTATCTCCAAGATCAACACACACAAGACCTTTTTCTTCCTCTTCCACTGCTTCTTCTTCCACTGCTTCTTCCTCGTCTCAACACCAGATCTCTACACCAGAAGAAGCGCCACAAATCCCAGTCATGATCATTGGTGTAAGATCTGTGAACTCTGACGTTGATGAACCAGCAGACACAGAGGGGACCAATGTCGCAGTACCCAATAGACCGTCCTCCACTTCCATCTCCACAACAATTAATGACGCAGAAGATACGATTAATCAAACAGAAGGAGCATTTACCAGTTCAAGCTCAAGCGCTAACAACAGCACTGGTAACGGCGCCAGCGCCAACAACAACAACAACAACAACAACAACAACAACAACAACAACAACAACAACAACAACAACAACAACAGTGGTAGCAACGGCACCAATCAAAGATCATGGGTGATTTTCGTTATGGGCAATACCTTCCGTCCAGGACACCCTTTGTTAACTGCGCCCACGTTACTTTCAGATTCACCCACGTATGAGGATTTATTGAATTTGCAAGATTTGTTAGGACAGGTTAAACCTCCAGTTACCACGAAAGAGGAATTGGATAAACATACCGATGAGATCTTTGGTGTTCGACTTGAATCCAATGTCATAACAGATAACTGTTATAATCATGGTGATGGTGATGATTACGGTGATGATGACGGTGCTGATGATGACGACGAAGATCTTTTGACAGTGTCAGATTCAGATCGTTGTCAAATCTGTCTTATGGAATACAACGAAGGCGAGAAGTTGCGGAAATTATCAAACTGCACACATTTTTACCATCAAGACTGTATTGATGAGTGGTTGGTCACAGGCGGAAACAGTTGCCCTCTTTGTCGGACCAAGGCTATCATTACCACCACTAATGCAAACAACAACGGTCAATTATAATATGTATACACGCACGCATTATATACTATTTAATGGTATCAGTAACCAGTGAACTCGTTGAGGTTTCTGACATACTCGTAGATAAACGCAGTGGATCTAACAACATCGTCGATTCTGACATTTTCATTGACAGTGTGGATCCCAGCATCTTGGAAATTGACAATGCTGGAATACGTGAACCTGTAGATGTTCCCACTCAAATCCCAATATTTCGCAGTATCGGTGTTGGCAGGCATCAAAGTCCCAGCAACAACAGGCTCCTTCTTGCTGTCAGGATAAACGTAGTCTCCAAGAATATGCTTCAAAGTCCCACGAAGGATATTGAACGAATCGCTGTCCAAGGGCGAAACAGCAGAAGGTTCTAAAAGACGACCGTGCGAGACCTGGAACATCCCGTGTTGGGTCTGGGGCATGATTTCCCCTGCATCTGATGAGCGAAGACCCAACTGGAACTTTGTGGCGATGGTTTGGACATTCCCAACAATCTTGTCAATGGTTTCCTTGACAGAGGACTCCAATGCGATTCTATGGTTGATGACAATCTTCGAATATTCAGGTAAAGCGTTGGCCTTGACACCTCCTTGGATAACATCGACGGCTTGCGTGGTTCTGATGGCAAATTTGGCTAGTTTGATCCCGGAGAGGAGCTTGATGACCGCACTGTTGGCAACAGCATCAACACCGGCTCTGAAGATGCTCCCTTTGTAGGAGTCTGGGAACTTGGAAGTGTACTTGGCCATGCATTGCAAGTGGTTCAACACGGGGTTCTTAGCAGATAAAACCGGCTCAAACGGGGTTTCTTCAATCAAATCAACCAACTTGGCCATAATACCAATGTTCGTATGGTCTGGTGGCAAAGAAGCATGGCCCCCAGGCGTGGTCAACTCCACGGTGATGGCCAAATTCCCCTTCTCTGCAACAGGTGCAAAGGCAAACGGAACACCGTCAATCTGAGCAATCGACGCACCACCTTCGTCCAGAATAGCAAAGAAGGAGTCCTTACCGTATCTTTCAACAAGCACCTTGGACAATTCCCCAGCTCCAAACAACCCGTCAATCTCCTCGTCAAACCCCAAAGACATCACCATTGTACGCTCCGGGGTAAACCCGTCTTGGATCAACTTCTCAAACGCTTGGAAATAACTAATCACAAGGTTCTTGCAATCAGAAGCCCCACGACCAAAGATATGCTCGTCATCATGCGTTCCGGCAAATGGAGGATGATCCCACAAGTCCAACGTCTGTGGATCAACAGGAACAACGTCCTGATGCGCCATGAACAACATTGGCTTCAAAGTGGGATTGGAACCTTGGAGAGTAAGCAACAACCCATAGCTGTTGATTTTCTCGACTTGGAAAGCTTCATGGACTCGTGGGAACGACGATTCCAAAAACGCATGGAATATCGGAAATTGGGCCCATTCGTCAGTGGATTCAGAGGGAGATTTGTTGGAATCATACGTCACAGTAGGAACTCTGATCGCACCTTCCATGTTCTTGATAGTGTATTCTCTAAACTCTTCGGACTGTAAGATCGATTCGACTGTGGCCTTGTCATCCAGATAGGACTGTGGTCTAAGAGTTTCCCCAGTTGGACATATCGCTTCAATGTCGTAGTCAACACCACCACCAAAGTCACCAACAGTAGTGGTACTAGTGTTCCTGGTTTGTATATGAGAGTAGGCAACATAGATCAACCCCAATGCAATAGCAATAAGAGAAACCAATGGACCACTGGAACAAGAAGAACGGGCAACAGCAGGTTTTCTTTCTAATGTGCCTCGTTTCTTACTGCTCTCATCATCATCATCATCACGAAGTTTGATTTGGTTCGAAGACATTTTGAAGTATCAGTATCTTAGATGATTGGATTACAAAAATATCATCAATGGGATGGATGTGCTTGAGATGGATTGGCGTAGAAGAAATGATTCAAAAGAAAAATTAGGGCGGAATTGATCATGTCTTTATATAGTTTCCCTTAGCAATTATGCACAACCCACGAGCTCCAAGAGAGCCAACCACCCCAAAGGTGGGCAATACTGGATGCAAATTGAGGTGACAAAACATTAGGGGCCGCGCTGTGATCGAACCATCAAATTCACCTACCCGGACTTTCGTTGTGTGGCCCCCCGGATTTTGGTGTTTTTTTTAGCATTTCGGCCGAGAAACTCCAAACAGAAAGAACCAACCCCCTTTTTTCAAATACCTTATTGTCATGTTTCAATTCAGGTTGCTATTCTTTTTATCCGCGCATCCTTCGTTGTATTTACTAATTTTTGGCTAAAAGATTTACGATTATGTTTATCAGATTCCAATTTGTATAAAACTACATCATACAAGCAACGTGTTTAAAAACAAGACGTCGAATGTTCGCAATTAGAGAATTGTGTTTTTTTTTGTTCCGTTCTGCTTTGTTCTATAAATGATATTTATACATACATGGCCTTACCACCTGTCAGGAGATTTTTTTTCCTAGCATCATCTTCTACTGGCTTTCTTCTTCTTTGACAAACCTTGATTAGGAATAGGTAAGACACCATTATAATTCAGCTGTAAAACAGGCATATTTTTCGATAATCCCACAGTCGGAACTTCATTAGTATGTAAAATGATTTCTTTCAACAAAAAGTTCACTTTTTGATATATTTGGATTTCTTCTTCAGATGGCGGTGTCTTTGGCTCTCTTTGAGAACTCAATGTGGAAAGTGTCGATAGAAGAAGATTAATATATTCTTGCTCTTCACCCTTCTCGAAGATTTCAATCTCTGTAGCCGTGAGAGTATTCGACGGATGCCATTCAAATAAATTGGTTAAATTGATCGAATCCTTCGTTGGTAGTAATTGATCATAGTTGAGCTCGATGTCGTCTAGAACTAATTCACGTTCATCAACTTCCATCTTATCACTGCCACTGCCATTGGTTTCTTTTTCTCCTTCGCCATTCTCCTTCGTCTCCGTCTTGGCCTCTTCTTTCTTTTCAGACTTGAATAACTTGCTATAACCAACAGTCTCAAACCACAATCTCGCCTTATCACTCGATGGAATAACAGATGTCTGTTCATCAACACTTGGTGCAAAACTCTGAAGATCGGAGTTAGCAAGCCATTTAGCAGTAGGCAAAGAGTACCAATTAGGATGCAAGAACCTATCGAGCAAATCTCTTGTAGGATAAGGCTGCAGAGCATTAGCGCCAAACATTGGTTGGTTTGGTAGTTGTTGCTGTTGTTGCTGAAGGATTCTTGGTGGAATAGGAGAAATCATGTCTAAGCTTTGTACGATCGTGCTTGGAATTGTATGTGGTAGAATGGAAGTGACTTGAACATCTTGTGGTGGAGCGATATTTCTCTGATCCAAAGAAGAACGTTGAGTCAAAGATGTGAATAGTGGAATATTGGCGGCAGAGTTAGTGAAGTAGGCTTCACTGTTGGCTAAAGTATATGTTGTTGAAATCTTGACGAAGTCTTGTGATATGAGATCTTCAAAGTCGGAATGTTTGTCATTAGAGTCATTATTGTTATTGGTGCTGCTGATATTGCTGCTGTTGAATTCATGAAGATCAGTGTTGAATCTGAACGTTTCTCTCAAGATAAACTCAGTGGAAAATTTGTAAAACTTATCTATGTTGACATATTCTTCTGAGCCCAACTCCAACTGATTCAATAAAACATACGCACTTAACCTGATATCGTGATACAATGGATACACTGATTGGTAATGGCCACTGTCTAGTCTTTCATTGACAGTTGTGACTTTGAAATCTTCGTTATCGGTCAAATATTGAAGAAACGATTCTGCAATCAAGGGAGGTTGAGTCTCCAAGAATTCACTAGGAATCGGCGTAGATAGAACTTTAGTGGATTGGTCTGCAGATGCAAGGACGACACTGATGTCCTTTAGAAGCTCTGGGAATTTGTGTTCTGTTGATCTTGTCTGTTAGTAAATGTGACATAAAAACGAGAGGGATCCTTTTTTTCTTCCTTTTCCTTTCTGTTTTTGTTTTTCGTTTGAAAAGTAAATAAAAGGCTCAAATGGAAACTTACGTGGCGACGACATTATCATTAATATTATTTTTTTTTATTTGTGATAATTGATAAGAGAGAATGTATTCGGATCAGTCGAATGTGATGCTGATGACAATGTGTGCTGTTGAGGCTGCTTCTGCTGATAAATATGTTGCGACTATCAAAGATCCTGATCTCACACTCCCCTTTGCACCTGTTTTTGTTTGTCTGTTTGTTTATCCGCCTTCTGTTTTTCCTGTTTTCTTCGCTTCGTCGATTTCAGAAAATTTCCCGAACCCGCCAGAACGCGTCGAGCCGCGAAATTTTTAAATCTTGGGTGTGAGGCCCGGAAAGTCGCGGAATTGTTTAGCTTTCTTTGACACAGCAGTCAGTCAGCCAGCACAATAGACTGATTACCGGTTGAGAAGTCGATTCTTCTAACTCTTTCAAGCCACGATATCCTTCCTTGAGCAAAAACGTCCCAACAACCACTTTACAACATAGGCAATTGGCTCCACTCACAGCTGGCAACATGAAAATATGACAAATCTCTTGAATAACAACATTCACATGCATTCCCTCCTTCGATTATGGTCCTACCATACATCCTTCTTTATAATCCTCGTGATCTTTCTGGCCTTCTGTGCAGTCATCCCGGTTGATTCCATTCGTCAAGCGAAGCAAGCATCCCAGAACTATGGCTTGAACACCTTCGTTGTCGTTGGTGCTCTGGTTCTCTTTGGCGTCATCGCCTCCTTTCTTGTGTCTGCCAGGATTTACTTGGAAAGATCAAGTCTTCAAGATATTCCCAAGTTATACATCCCATTAGAACAAGGTGATTTGCCCAACGAGTGTCTTGCACAGATAGATTCTAATCTGCAAGACTGTTACAAGGTGAAAAACGCCATTAATGCCAAGGCAGTTCTCAATGTGAAACATCCAGGTTTATCAGCTCCTGATTCCAAATATCTTCCGCCATTATTAGCTTTCGAGGATGTAATTAAGGCCCTAACTCTGAAATTCAAATGGGATGATGCCTTCTTCTCAGATATAGATATCCCACATAATCTAAGTTTCAGAGAAATCGTGGCGTTTTTGGAGACTAAATTGATCATCACTAATTCCCCACTGAACAGAGAATTTGTGGATCTTTACGAAGAATTACGATATTCTAATAATCCAATCACTGAAGAAGAGTTTTTGAGATTCATGATTCTGTCCATAGAGTTCATGAAAAGTCCAAGAATTAGTTCTGATGGTAATTCTGATACTTTGGGGAATAATGAGAAACTGAGCAAGTACAGTGGGTCTCAACTTACACAGACAACTGATGGACTTTCTAATTTATCCAGGAGAGTATAGGCTCTGTTAATTAGTCAATATTATTATAAAAGAATAAGACAGCTTATAATACTGGGGTTCTTTGAGTTAGAGTTAAATTGCGTACAAAACCCATTGCAGTTATCTTATCTGGGCTCTGGATTTTAGTATAATTATGCAGACATTACGAGATCATGGTGAACAGTTTGACAAATTAATTCCCCTTGAGTGATTCTAAATTTAATAGTTGTCGGATGGATGTCATATTAACATTAAGAAGAACAAGAACAACCGTTGTAGTTCTCGCGGGTACTACTACTACTAATTCGAGACTTAGATTTGTTTTTGGCGTTCTTGTCCCGCTAATGTGTGGTTACATAAAGATGCGCTAGCTTGATGTACGTTGGCTTTGAAAACTTCGGCTTTACCACAAAATATTTTATTGATGGAGGGACGGATCGATCGATCGTGATCCTTGGTCGATGGATTTATTTACTGCTGATCAAAGCGCTACAAAATTAATGATGATTTGATGTCCGGTATGGAGTCTACTTTAACACCAGTTATTCATCGATATGTTGAAAATTTAAGAAATTACGAGCGAACTGGTCATCTGCGAAGCTTGGAAAACGTTTGTGTCAGAACAGGCTATGCGTTTACTTTCTTTTCTTTTGTCACAAAAAAATTCATTACATCCTGCATGTTTGTTTTTGTTTTTTGTTAGAAACTAGTAATGATTAGATGGTTTATTTTTTGGCTCTTGCATAAATACGATCATAAAATTTTCCATATCTTCAAGCCGTTGAATGTGTCTTAATGTGAACACGTACGGGCCTTCCCTAGAATTTCTCTAATCCCGGATCTAGAATTTAGTTTCTTAGATATCAAGTATCGACTAGAGTGATACTGAAGTCGCTATATCCTTTTATAGTTCACACTCGCAAACCTTGTTATGTGGCCTTTCTCCGCTCAAAAGTAAGATCGGTAATAAATTATATCAAAGATTTATTGTGACTCCTAGTGGAACTAGAGAAGACTTTATTTTTACCCCATTAGTCCTTCAAGTTGGCTGACGGTTGCAAGTTGCAGTTTCTTATGCATAAATCCGAAAAATATTTCAATGAAGTTTTTCTTTTTCTTCTTTTTCTAGACCACATAACTTATAAACCTCGGTTCGAGTTGATTGAAGGCTAGATGTATTTTTTTACACGTGCTTCTAGAAACATTCTTTGGTTGCATCTCAGTTTAGGGTCCAAAGTACCAAGGAAACAATAAGTAGTATGGCACCAGACAAGAGAAATCTCTGACTTTATACATGTCTTTGATAAACAAGAACGAACTTGTTTAAAGCGATGTGTTTTTGTGTCAGATTTGAAACAGATCAAATCACAGACAGAGATGTGCCATATTGTTGTGCTTGAGCCCGGTGCCACTACTCAAAGATAACCCCTTCCCCTTCGTTTGTTTCAACCCCTTTTTCAATTCTCCCAGCCTGGGATTTTTCCATAGCCTCTGCCGAGAGTTTTTCCCGTAGGCAGACACGTCTGCCAAACTGCTCCGCCTGGGTCTTGGGACTGCAGCGCGGTGCAGGATCTGTGTATCGGCCGCGTCGCGGGATGTACCTGAATGTTTCAGCGTTTAATCTGATCTGAGTTGAAAGGGATAAAGAACACACATTTAGTAATTAGATCTCTTTCTCTAGAATGAAATGCACGTACTAAGGGGCGTCGTTTGAGGTTAGTTTCCGCTGCGTGTGAGAGCATATTTCCCTCATTTATAAATATCTTCGTTTATCCTCCTTCAATAATGAATTTTCAAACGTGGGCAAGAGAGGGTTGACTTAAAAGTCACAAATCATATCTTTCTTCCAACTATCTGTCTTTCCTTCACTCTTAGAGTTGTCTAAAATACATCTCTTATTTGTTTCTGTGCTTCATTCATTCGCTTCATTCATCGGTCTTTTTTCACTCCTTTCATAAATTCTATCTCCAAAGGCCTAGTCAAATAAACAAACAAACAAACGAACAAACTAACTCAAAACAAACAACGAATAAACTATTTCTCGTCATGTTGTTACATCCATATATCCCGCTTCTACTTTCCTTAGCTTCTGTGGCATACACTGAAAACTCAAGTTCATCCCACTTATCGCATGGCCCTTATTACAACCAAACCATCTCTAGTACAACATCTGAGTCATCCAGTTCTGAAATCACATCTAATACGCAAACAGAGAAATCTACAACTTCCACAACATCCATCTCCACTTCCACTTCCATTTCCACCACTAGTACTTCTACAACTTCTTCCACTTCTACAACCAGTTCCTCTACTACATCTTCCACATCCACAATCGGTATTCAAATCGACACTTCCAACAAGGAATTGGTTTGCCAAGCTGCATCCATCGTTGTGGATGATCTTTTGAAATACTACAGTGGTGATGGTGAATTTATCAGTCCGTATTATTGGTGGGAATATGGTGTCACTTTTGGCAGTTTGTTGAACTATCAGCATATTTGTGGTAACACTTCATATGAATCCATGATTTACAAAGGTATGGTGTCCCAAGTTGGCTCAGATTGGGATTTCGAACCTTCAGATAGAGATGATATTGGGAACGATGATGTTGGTACATGGGCCTTAGTTGCCATCCAAGCCGCTGAACAAGGTTTCAAGAACCCAAGCGATGTTGATTCCAGTTTACCATCTTGGTTAGAAATTGCAGAGAATTCGTTCCGTTTACTATGGTCAAGATGGGATACTGCAACTTGTAATGGTGGGCTGAGATGGCAGTTCACTGAATCAAAGAGCAGTTACGGTTACAAAGCCACGATTGCCAACGCTAACTTATTTCAGTTATCTGCTAGATTGGCCAGATACACTGGTAATGACACTTATGTTGATATTTGTGAAGAGATGTACGATTGGATCTCTGGTTCTGGTTTAATCAATCAGTTAGAATATGGCAGTGAAGTTTACGACGGGTTCAATACTGATACCAACTGTACTGATTTAGTCAAAGTCATGTGGACTTATAACTATGGTGTCTTAATCGGTGGTGCTGCTTATCTTTATAATGCTACTGAAGACCAAGAATGGTATGATCGTGCTGATTCCATTTTGACTGGTTCTCAAATCCTTTACAATGATACCATTCTTTACGAAAGAGCCTGTGAAACCTACGACAGCTGCAACACTGATCAAACCATTTTCAAGGCTCTTTACGCAAGGTACATTGGTGTTGCGTCCGTATTAATAACCAAAATGCAAGGTAGAATCCATGATCTGATTGTACCATCAGCTCTTGGTGCTGCTCAAGCTTGTTCTGGTGGTGATGGTGGTTATGAATGTGGTATGAAGTGGTCCAATCTGGGATATGATGGTAACACAGGATTAAGTCAAGAAGTCAATGCGTTAGAAATATTCCTCAATAGTATTGTCGCTGATGTCTCTGCTCCTTCTGAAGGTTATTGATTGGCGCTAGAGGGCTTCATAGTAATATAATGGGAAAACACACATCATATATTTTTTTGTTTCATGTCGGATCATCATACTCAAGGTATATCGAGTTTTATTTTATTTTTTAACGATTTAGAGGGAAATTTATAGAAATGGCAAAGATCTTTTATTGCACACATAACCGTAAGCTCGCCCTACCTCCTTTAGAAAATTGATATCCCAATTATTTCTGTTTTAACCGGACTATCACTCTATCCAAAACAACAATGTTTTCATCCAAGGTTTGTCAGGATCACAATAGTTAATTACTTAAGCAGAATATTCAATTGACTTCAAACAACAACAAGAAATGGAGGATTTACTCCTCCTTTTATAGACAAATCTCTGTAATACACAATATCTATCGATAGACTCAGCTTAGTACCAAAAACAGCTTCAGATATTATCTAGATAACGGATAGCATACCTCCTGGGTATTAAATCCGACTTACAGATAACAGAATACATCTCCATAAGTCCCCATTCACACAGCAAACATGATCCTGTTATATGAATAAACACACGTTCACTTTATATCAAGGACACGCAAAGTACAGCACAAGGAAAAGAAGAATTCCAAAACTCAACAATTTCAATTTGGCTTCTTCAAAAATATGCATCTAACTTTAAAGATACTGTATCTTTTCAGATTTAAGGATTATCAAATCTACTTACCAACCCCAACGTAGTATCACGTGCACGCGGGGAAATGGGCAGGGCGGGGAAAAACTGAAAACTTACTAAAGAAACCGATGGTTGCCTATAGAATGAGCAAAGACAAAAAGGAGCGCAGGCAAGAGTTGAAACCCAAATTTTATTTATATTTTGGTTAATTATAGATACAACTTATTGCGTTCTTGTTGTTTTTTTTTTAAATAGCAAATTGATTGTTGAACAAATATCGTCTGACGTCATACTTAAAAATAAGATGATTTGTTTCCTAATTAGGAATTTCATCACAAATCCGCCAAGATTTCAAATTCCGAATTTTGACAAAAGTCCAGCTGTATTAGAAAATTTTCGATTTTGATTCTGAAATGGGCAACTCCACCAAAAATAACTACAAAAAATACCGGGAACTAACTAACTGTTGGCGGCTAATTCTCTGATCCCCTGGGGTACTGTAATAAACAAATATGATGAACCATGGTTTTATATCCTTTTATGTACATACCGATCAGGTTGTATAGCTCGAAGCACATTCTCTTGTTCATTCCCCAAGAATCTAACACTGCCTTGAAAGCGGGATTGTTCAATGACGAAACGTGCTGAATTTCTTGGAACTTTGATCACCCAGAAATCTGCCTCCACGGAATATTTATAAGCCATGTTTTACGGATTTCACAGATTGCAGAAGAATAGTAAGAAGAGGAAGAATACTAATAATAATAGAAATCGATGGCCGACCTAAATAAATCAATCCTTTTCGCTCTCATCATTAGTTCAGCCTAATTCAAACACAATCACATATTACCATACTCACACGGATCAACTTCCACAAGTACACAGAGAGTGTTTTTCCCACGCATAAATTCAGACTCCTTCATTCCCTAAGATATCCCTTTTAGGTTAAGTTATAAACGTCCACAGAAATGAAAATAAGCACTTTCCTTCCATTAATAGCTCTGACATCAGCTATAGAAATAGATATAACGAATAAGGAATCAATCTGTGCAGCTTCCAACCTCGTCGTAGATGGGTTGATGGATTATTACGATGGTAAGAACTACGGTGGTACGGTTGGTATGTTTCAACCACCATATTATTGGTGGCAAGCAGGCCATGCATTTGGTGGTGTTTTAGATCATTGGTACTATTGTCAAAATACCACGTATGAATCGGTTTTGTTGGACTCACTAATTGCACAGACTGGTGATAATTTTGACTATATCCCTTCAAATCAAACTTTAACAGAAGGTAATGATGACCAAGGGTTTTGGGGTATATTTGTAATGGGAGCTGTGGAGAGAAACTTCACAAGTGCCAAAACAAGATCAAATACAAATCCAAAGATGCCAGATTGGTTAGGTCTAACACAAGCTGTTTATAACACCATGTGGTCAAGATGGGACATGGATCATTGTGGAGGTGGGTTGAGATGGCAGATCTTTTCATGGAACTCTGGTTATTCATACAAAAACACCATCTCTTCAGCTTGTTTGTTTCACTTAGCAGCAAGGTTGGCCAGATTTACAAGGAATGATACGTATCTTGAAACCGCTGAAGTTGTTTATGACTGGTTGGTTAACGTTGGCTATGTCGTTGAGCATGACCAAGAAGGCCATACAAGAGTCTACGATGGTGGTGATATTTCTGATAATTGTACCAAGATCAATAGATTAGAATGGACATACAACATTGGGATTATGCTATCAGGTGCCGCTTATTTATACAATTTCACTGAGAGCAACCTATGGTTGCAAAGAACAACCATGCTTGTTGAATATGCTCAAAACTTCTTCCTGGATGGAAAATACATGTATGAAAGACCATGTCAACTAAGCAAAAGTTGTAACACAGATCAAAGGTCCTTCAGGGCCATCTTCTCAAGGTCATTGGGTTTAACATCAGCTCTTGTCCCACAGTTAAGATCCATGATTAGGCCGTTACTTGAATCATCTGCAGAAGGTGCAGCCGCTTCTTGTGTTGGTGGTTATGACGGTCATACATGTGGTCTGGATTGGTCTAAAGGGTCCCATGATGGTATGTATGGTCTTGGTGAACAGATGGCTGCACTTGAAATTTTTCAATCTTTGCTAGCAGATGTCAGTGAAGCGCCAATGACTAAGAACTCTAGTGGGAACACTTTTGAAGGTGACGTGAACGCTGGTTTAGGTAGTGGTAGAACAGGCAGTATGTACGATTTGCTAAACCGTCATCCAGTTGAAATCACACAGGGCGATAAGGTAGGAGCTGCTTTTATTACTGCCATTATTCTACTTGTTTTGTTGACTGGTTCCATCTGGATGTGCTTATAAACAATTCATATTTATACAATATATATATAGTGCAGTAAAATACTAAAAGCTTGGTTTGAATACGTGATTTGAATGTGCGAAGGAGATGCATAGTTGATTGAACAGACTTCCGAAAACGGAAAGACCCACTGCAAAAAATCTTACCTAATCGGGAAATTGCGAAAACTGCGTCGATTTAATTTCGCCGCGTAATGGCCGACTAAAGATCCGTAATAATTCGCTCGCGTCTCGGAAAAAGTGGTTGTCGAAATTGAGAAGCTTGTCGGACAACCGGTAAATCAGCATCCAAACAATAAAAGACTTGCCCAAAGGCGTGTGTTTGTTTGTTTGTTTGTTTTTCAATTTTTGATACCAAATACTTCAATTATCTGCTGAGATCATTTGTTCGCTGATTATAGAATATCGTTTCATCCAAAATGAAGATCACTCAAGTCCTGACCAGTCTAACGACTGCTGCTTGCGTTCTCAGTTCTACCACTGATCTCATTCCTGTGGAAACTGCTACACCATCTCCATCTATTAATCACATCACAACAAGCGTAGTTTCCGACTCTCCTCAACTCGAGAAGAGATATCAAAAGGTCAGAAAGCCTAAGTCGACCACTACTGACGAAGCGGAAGAAACTTTGAAGCCATGGATACGTACCATTTATGGCTCCGTTCGTGAAATTGTCACTCCAACTGTCATCCAATCTGTTACATTCAATCAAAAACCATCCACAGAGACAAACTACCCACAACCATGGATTTCTCTTGAAAAGGATGGTAGACCAAAGACCATCCGTCCAAATATCAAGAACGGTCAAACAAGAAACCCATCGCCAACTTACGCTACCTATTTCCAAACCCCAACCACTGTTGTCTACAGTTATGATGATTTGAAGGCTCATAACATGGATCCAGACCAAGTCCACGAAGAAGTCGAATGGATTGACGAAGACAAGACATATGTTTCCTTGAACCCAATTATCAGATGTACCCCAGATCGTTACTTCATGAAGAACTTGGCCAGAGATGAATCCAGTGCCCCATGGTGTACTCCACACGATAGAACCGAGCTACGTATGGGTCAAACCTATTTCTTAACTTGGTTCACCAAGTTCTTCTCTGACGATGTCACCAAGGTCAAGCTTCATTTCAGCTACGTCAAGGAAGATTACAGAACCAAAGGCATGAAGAAGAGATCCCTTGAAGACGAAGCTTTTTTCTCTACCGGTTGGTTAGATAACATCAATGGTTTATATCCATTTGACATCCAAGAGGATTGGTTATTGGGTGAATTCTACCAAAACATTGCAGTTTCCATCCAGCCAGAAAATGTTCCAGATGAAGAATTCGAAATCCTCACAAACTCTGTCATTTTCAAGATTATGAGACGTGCTAAAGTTTACAAAAAGACCAAGGAAGAAAAAGCCTTAGAAGATGAAGGTATCACAGATGACCGTGTCTATTACATCATCTTATCTATTCCATCTGTCGTGGCTGTTGCTGCTATGGGTATGTACTTCTTCACTTTCTTGAAAAGAGGTGACCGTGATGTCTCTGCTATCAGAAACAAATTCTGGAAAAAACAACACAAGATATTGGGTAAGTTCAGAGGTGCCTCAAAGAACAAGAAATACTCTGAGCTTCCACAATTCGACAAGTCTCATAAGTTGCCTTGAGAAGAAACTACTTCTAATTTCGACACCAATATATGATGGTGTGATGTGAACTGTTTTTTAATACCTGTTTATAAGCATTATAATCCATATACTACGATATGATTCTGTTGGAAGGGAAAATATGTTGCTGCTACTATTTGTAATTACTGCATGATACTTGTATAACATGTATATCTTTTTTCATAATTTGGCTCGAGAATCTGGGATTCCAAACACATGGTTGTTGGTGATCTTGGTATTCATAAAATTGAGCCTACATTGAGGATTTAAACTATAATAATTCCAAAAGGTCTCTGAAGACATTGAATGATAAAGATCAAAAATCATTTGGTGACAGATATGGATCATACATTCAGCTAAACTTATAATAACTGTTGTGTTATATTCAAAACTCTTCTTGCTCAAGGGTGATATAGAAGAGGTCATCATGTTCATAAAGAAGAAAAGTATAGTCATCAGGTAATGCGTCGATGAACGAAGATAGGTTTTGGTTGATACTTGTCTCATCACGATCATCGAATATTTCGAAATCGGAGCAGTATGGATTGCATCTTATGTTTGGTGGAATTGTCAGAGAAGAAATCTGCTTATATAAATTCGGTTCTGCTTCTGGAAGACGTTGTCTTCCCGTGAAATTGTTTAAACTGTCTGCAAGAATAGAGGAGAAATATGATCTCTGAGAGTTGGGTGTGCGATTTGGCGAATCTGAAAGTTCGATGAGTTCTTCGAATGGATTTTCTGTGTCATCGTCATCAACTAAATAGACTCTATGTTTGATAATTGATTCTGGTAGCTTTGATTTGATCTGACGATCCTGAATAGAAGCTGTGTGCTTTAGTAAGAAGGAGTCTAATTTGGGCTGATTATAGTCAACGAGGGTAGCATCGGAGGATTGCTTAGGTGGTTGATTCGATTTTTTTGAACGGTGTCCCTTAGGCGTACTTGTATGAATGTTTGAGGTGGTTAAATTTTGAGCTGTGCATTTAACCGGCTTATTATATGATTCCAAATTTGATGCGCTCCTGAATGATGATTCTGGTGAAGGAAGATAAGGTTGTCTTGGAACCCAGTTCTGTAGTGGGTGAGATAATGATGTTTTGAAAAATTCGTTTAGAATTGGATCAATAGTCTTTTTAGAAGCTTGAAGTTTAGTTAGAGTGAATGGATTGGAGACTTCAGTTATTCTTGATACTTTAACGTCCTCATCTGTTCTACTAGTATCATGATCCAATGAACCCTGTCCTTCGTTGTTACTTTGAGACGATAACTTATCATACGTGGATTTTGAACAGTCGCCTTCATTGTTCTCCGTATCATTTTCAAGAACTTCTTCCAAAGAGTGCTGCTGGGGAGCTGATTCAGGTATGTTGTTGCGATCGGCTGTTAGGCATTTATCATTCTGACAAAGGTTCCTTTTGTTTGACAAATGAGCATCTACCAGTCCCTTAAACGAATCTTCTGAGCTAAGAAAATCCGATTTTTCATCATATAAGGAAGGAGCTGGAAGTTGTGGTTCAAGAACTGGATTATCTAATATTTTATGTGACAATGCGTCCTCGTCAACTTCAGTATGGTGATTATTATTCACAAAATTCCGAAATGGTGCTCTTTCGTGGAAGGTATGTTCCATTGTGCTCAACAGGATTCTAGTTTTATTATCTTTCAAAACTTGGCCTAGTTTATTTGAAACCTCTGTAGTGAATGTTTCGATTCCCTTGACCATGATGTCATCTTTCTTGGGCTCAATATTAACATCGACTACAGCATTCAAGTTCGAATACAACTCAATTAATATGCAAGAAGGTCTTGCAATATCATTTGTTTCAAAGGCTGAATTTATGCTTTTAAGTAAACCTTTCGCAACTCCAATTGAGTTATTGAGGAGTCTTTTATTAAAGAAGATAAGCCTGAGAGGATTTGTGACTTCAGATGTTGTATAAGTAATGGTCATGTTGCAGTTTGCGGTTTTGAGAGAGAAAGAGTTGAATTGAGCTTTCTGTTTTTGATATATGTTCCTAAATGATTTTGATGGTAAGATGGTGGGCAAAAGTGAAATGACAGTTTCTCTAGGATTTTCAGAATACCTAAGCTCAAATCTTATTCTATGGTGAATCACTGAATAGCTTCGGATCAAGGTTTGAATTGTTTTCAAAAACTGTGATTTACTCTTTATCATGATAGTTCTTCTAACAGGAAACTTGGTGAATAACTTCTTGATAATTATCGTTGTACCCTTTGTAGCAGCAACCTTACTGAACTCTATATAACCTAACGGATCTCTAATAGGAAGGCCATTTTCGTCAACTGACCATTAAGCGGCACACTGGTCGCCTTCACACATCGTAGTCACAAGAAAATTTCCCACTGACAAATTACATAAAGAACTGAGTGCAACACCTCTGAAACCAAAAGATCTGATTGAGGCTAGCTCTTTGATGCTTGATATCTTGGAAGTATATCCTTCCAAACATAGCACAGCTCTATCATCTGGATGTATTCCTGAGCCATTGTCCTTCACTTTGATTTGTTCCAAACCTCCAGTTTCTTTATCTATTTCTATTGAGATTGATGTTGTCCCGTTAGCATCAATACTGTTATCGATGAGCTCCTTGATGGCGGCTAAAGCTGAATCTACTGAGGTGGAGGATGATATATGTTTGTAAACAGACGAATCGATGGGTTTGATGTGCATTATCTTAGCATTTAGTAGGGTCACTGATGGCCTGATCTCACCATACTTTGAGGTTCATTTTGTTATCAGATTCTGTGAGATTTGATAAACAACAAGTTTAAGGAAACCTTTAATTTAACTTTGGAATCAGACTCCAAACGCCTTTGAAGCTCTAGGAGGTTCAGAAACCACGCGTGTGGGTCCGGGGAAACGTTGTCATGGTAACATAATTTATTGAGTTTGTTTATGTTTCTAGCGCACCGCGCGCACACGCAAGAGGTTTGGGGATTTTAGATATTTTAGATGTACACAAAAGGAAATCCAATGGAAGGTGACACTCCACTTAACTCCTTGCACCAATGCAAGAAACTCGGTGAGTTAATTCATACAGGATGGCCTTCTCAGTTCAATTAACCCAAGTCCCTTCTACAGAATACCATGTCACATAAAAGATTTTAAACCAATTCTTTGACACATATCATGCAATACCTCCGGCATCTTCTCTTGGCATTGGTGATATTCACCAAATTCTTAGAAGCTGCTCCTTTCGACTACTCTCAATCTGTTTTTGACACTTTGAAATACAATGCAATGTGGTCAAAGATATCTTATTGTACCTTCTTAGCTGAGTTGGTTGAAGGTGATTTGCAGCCCAATTGCCCAAAAATGGAGTTCTGCAATTCAGAAGAAGCTGCCGATATTGAACTCGTTAAAGTATTCAGGCCCGATACAAGATACACTGATATCTCATGTACGGCAGTAGTGCTTGCACATCATCTGAAGAAACAGATAATTTTGGCTTTCAGGGGTAGTTTCAGTGTTGGTGATTGGCTGACTGACTTCCAATTCAAGCAAAGCCCTTATTATCGCATTTTGAGGCATCCTGTTGACATTGAAGGAGACACATCAAATGAGTCTTCAGAAAATTTGGGAATTTCCCCAATCTGCGAAGGGTGTACCGTTCATGGTGGTGTCTTTGAACAGTTGAAGAATAAGCTACAAGACATGTATCTGGTTGCTAAGCCATATATCGACCAAGGATACCAACTTATTGTCACTGGACACTCCTTAGGTGGTGGATATGCAACAATAGCTGGATTTGAGTTGCTTTTGCATGGTGAGAAACCCCTCACTATCGCTTATTCATCTTTGAGAGTAGCAAATCCTAAGTTGAACGAGTTTATTGATAATTTGTTTGAGACAGAAAAGATACTGGAAGCAGTTGCCAATGGGGAAGATTTACCTGTTCCTTCATACTCTAGAGTTTACCAGTCGTCAGATATTGTACCTCGTTTGCCTCCATTTAAGGGTTATACGCACTCTGGTTTGGACTTTGAGATGGACAAACTACGATTGCCACATCGAAAGGAGGATCTAATATTTAACGGCAAGTCTGATAACTATAAGAACTCTGTGTTCAGATTTGATGCAACAGATGCCTTGAAGTACTTCGTTGCCTACCAACACATGTATTTGTTCTTCAGAATACCATGGCCCTGCACTGATGACGATTTGCCATTCGTTGGAGAAAGCTTGGAACGTTTTGGTCGGTTCTTTTAGCTGTTTGATACTTACAATTATTTGAACATAAATGACTTTATCGTGCGGTTTGTGAGCTGACACTGGGTAGCTCTAACATATAGAACACCTGGTAATGTGACATCTGTGTATGTTTTCGTCATAAATATCATCTTCTCGGGAGTTGTTGGTGTCGGTGAAGATTCACTAAGTCCGGGGTAAATCTACTAAGCTATTTCTATGACGGAGTTTTGCGGATGACCTATGACGTATGTACAGAATTAGGAGGCCCTAGATATCGTCGGTAAGATGGACTCAGATAGTTCAAGCTACTGTACAAATAGCTCGTAGAGCTTTGGGAATTCTTACACACAAGCACGAGGTCAGTATACAGGAAAAGATCTTAAACTAAAGAAGACGTAGAAATATTGCGGTGGTGTTTTAAAGCTTGTGTTTAACCCAAAAGATCTAAAGTTTACTTACCCAAGGCTTTAATAAACCCTAAGCATGATGTTTTGGAGTGCAGGTGTAGCAATAATCCGAACTTAAAAATAGACCTTCTGTGCAGCCAGCATTTCTGCGAAAAGATGTAAAGTATTTCCGGATACGGAATGAAATTAGCAAATTCTGCAAAATATGTGCATAATTAGATCCAATCTACATGGACTGGGATCTCAATGATATCACCTCACAAGAAAACAGCAAAAAGTAAACATTGGCATACATGGCGATTTGTATTATTTTTGGTCGGGAAAGCTTTGCAAGCGGAAGAAAAAAAAGTATAAACTAATCTGAATTTCCACCTTTTTTTCCACCCCCTTCTTCTTCTCTTTTTTCTTTTTACTTTTAATCATCGAATTATCCAATTCAAATCTCAATTCTATTCACAATGTTCTCCAAGTCCTCCTTATTAATTGCTTTAACCTCTTTAGCTTCCTTAGCCTTAGCCGACTCTCCTGAATTCGGTTTAATCATCATCAGATCTGGTTCGATTTACCAATACTCTGGTTTAGTCCCAAACTCTGACAACCTCTTAGTTGTCGGTTCTTCCTCTGACGAAAAGTCCGCTGTTATCACTGATGCCGGTGAATTTAAGTATTCTGATGGTACTTACATCACTATTAAAGATGGTGAGTTAACCGTCACTGAAGGTTCCGGTTCTACTGGCTTCTCTCTTGGTGAAGACGGTCATTTGGCCTACAACGGCTCTGAGAGCTGGCAAATCAACGATAACACTAAGGTCGCTTACACTGGCTCTACTTACACTTCTGTTGCTCTCAGAGCTTGGGGTACCAATGGTCAATCTTTAGGCGCTTTCACCCCATCTGGTGCTTCTTCTGACTCTGCATCCTCCGCTGCCTCTTCTGCTGCTACCTCTTCCTCTTCTGCTGCTGCCACCTCTTCCGCTGCTGCCACCTCTTCTGCTGCTGTTACCTCCTCTGTTTCCGTTGAAGTTCAAGAAAACAGCGCTGTTGCTTTGCAGATCGGTTCTCTTGGTTTAGCTGCCGCTGCCGCTTTACTCTTATAAGCTTAATCAGCTTATTTCGTAATGTCATCATTTCGTTCGTTTCTCATGCATGATTGAGATTGTGTATTTTTTTTCACAAAAGTTAGGAAGGTTATCTCACTAGTATGACCATCGGTGGTTTAAGCCTTATTATTTCCAATCTCAATCCTTTTTATAGAAGTCCTTTTTAGTATTTAATGTTGTTTTCAGTCTGATAAACCAATCTTTTCTTAAACTGTAGTTGTGTTTCGCCGGACCATATTTAGGCCGCGATAGAAACTTCAGCCCTCGTTTGCTGAACCAAAATATCGAACAGATTGAATTTGTAAAAAAACATAGCGCATTCCTTGAACAGAATAAGCTTTATCGTGAAGTCAATTCGAACTACTAAGATTTTTTTGTTGATGTTCCCGTGACAGAGATATTTCCTATCAATGAAGAAAAGTTGCAATTTATTTGGAAACATCCTGCGGTAAATTTTATTCAACTTTATCTGCCTCAAAGCACAGATATTCCAGGAAAGATTTCTTTGTTCAAATTTTCGCAAAACGCTCAATGACGTGCATCGGTCGAATTTTTTTTTCTCTGTTATTCTTGGCTATTTTTAGGTCCAACAGCTTAAGATCTCGTGGTCGATACATCAATTGTGTATGATCATATTTTTAGTTTTACGCTTCTTACCCCAGAAATAGTGCAAGAGTTAGGATGTCATCAAGCATAACTGTTTATTTATTTATCGGGGATGGGATAATAATAGGCTAAGGGAAAAAAGCTTAAAAATGGATGATATGCTGGTATACAACAGTTTGGAGATCATGCTAAAGATCTCATTTGATCTATCCTTACTTATCAACCCTTTAACCACCGTAACTCAATTACCCTAAATTATATTCCTCACAGCTATATTTTCAATATGTTGAAATCATTTATGAGTCTTGTGTTTCTCTTCTTCTTCACAGCACAAGCAATTCCAATCCCATTGTCCCACTCTTCATCCATCCCAGTCAGACCATTGATTTCCAAAGCTTATCATTTATTCGACAAAAAATCAACATTCTCTATTGTCAACAACCAAATTGCTTTCATTTACAATCCTGCATTAGACTCCAAGGAGATAACGATGTCACAATATTCTGAAGACTCCAAAGTCGATACAACTTTCCGGTATGATACACAGAAAGGTACTGTTAGCGTTAATGGTCCAAACCTTGTTATTTCCTTGGACTCCAGAACACAGGCTTTCAAAGTTATCCCAGTTGGTGATGAAACAGCATCCATTTTCAAGATCTCCGAAGATGCTAAATTGGGACTGTCGTATAATGGTTTCCTTGAAGAGAAGAATTACAAACTTTGTCAATTGGAAGACTCCAAACCTTCTTCTTCTTCATCTTTAGATAAAGAAACTATTGCCTATGGACTTTACAGTATGGATGCTCAATGTGCCGATTCAAATGATTTTATCATTCAGTTGAGTTTAATCGATGATGAATGTGAAATCGTTTTGAAGAGTTTGGAACCTGATTATCTTGAGGTTTACGATGGTTCTCAAGGTAAGATCATGTACCTTTAACCGTTCATGAGGTGGATATACGCCATTTATATCTGTTCATTTCTTGCCCGTTTCCCAAAAATGATTGGCTTTAACGGATTCATCTTATCATTTTCTTTGCATACAAAGCCATTTAATAACTAATAATAAAAAACTAATTTGCATCTTATAATATCTTTCTTTAGCTTCGATGTAGATCGCAAGATCTTTAAAAAAGGAATCCATCCAAGTAGTGTGACTAAGAACCTTTTTAAATGGCTCTTGACAGTGCCAGTGTAATGATATCCATGGAATTCAATTAATTAATTTGCCTATGTAAGGATTTCTGGAACAAAATCAAACCACAACTAACAAAGTTGGGAAATCTGGCTCTCTAATCTCAGCACCATAGATCTTTGTGCCTTATGCTCAGCAAGCTGGGTTTGGCGGCGAAAAACCAAAAAAGAAATGACGACAACTACAGGACTCGAACCTGTGCGGGAAATCCCAAAAGATTTCTAATCTTTCGCCTTAACCACTCGGCCAAGTTGCCATGTTTTCTTCTTTGTAAAGATACGACTTAAGTGAACCTGTTAATATGACTTACTTGAACTTATTGTAAGATTTAGTCTCCGTGGATTAGATGATTCCTAAACTATATCTTCTATATATGTTTTAACAGGAATCTTGTCTTCGTTTCTTCTTAAATAGTCCTGAATCCCTTTCAGCTTAGTCGTTTCTTGATTCAACTATATTTGTATCATACGATGCTTATCACATGATACTTATCATATGATGCTTATATCATACTATGCCTATAGCATACGATGCTTATCATACGATGCTTATAGCAGAGTTTGTCTAACTCTGATTCATATTCTTACATTCTTGTAAAGAACCAGCCTGACCACGGGTAACCTGGTATTACACGTGACTTAGGTTAGGGCCGATCATGCCCGATTAAGACTGATCGGGGCCGACTTATTTTGTGTTGTGAAAAGTTTTATCTACTCAGGAATTCCTTTTATATAGAGGAATTCCCACATGAGTAACCTGCCGACGAAACACCTGTATAATAGTATTTAATAAAAGGCAAGTGTTATTTGAGAACAGAGTCAACTTCTATAACTACATTCCAGGTAGGCATTCCAACCAGTTATTATACAATCAGATATCCAGAAGCCTACAGAACCGGCAACATCATCGATCCAATCTCTCATATTCTTTGTAAGAATATGAGTCACTCTTATGCGAACTCTGATAAAGTAAAGTATGACTAAGAGATGACTAAGCTGAAGGGTTTTCAGGAATATTCACGAAGAAACGAGACAAGATTCCTGTTAACACATATATAGGAAGATATAGTTTAGGAATCATCTAATCCACGGAGAAGTAATCTTACAATAAGTTCAACGTAAGTCATACTAACAGATTCATCTAAGTCGTATATTCACATTCTGAAAGGCTGGTCAGGCGTCCAAACTTTGTAAACAATTTAAATTTCAGTTCTGTGGTATCTTAAAATTATATCCAACTCATTCGATCACAATGGAACTTAGGGGGCATAATCAAAATGGGCCAATAATTCTTATTTCTGTAAGGGTTATAATTGATACAATGACGAATATTGTCCGTTCCACAATTGCTCATAAAACAAATTAAAAGATACAACCAACAGCCTAATCCAATCTTGATTATTTACAGGATACATCCTAATTATTAGATTGACTGAATTTTCTGGAATTATGGAATTTTATTAAATGCAAATTTTGTAGGAAAGCTATTTTAGAAGTATTAATATATGATTTTACGAGGGAAAAAATTATAGAGCATTCACCCTCTCCTAGTAGAAACGTTATTTTGAAAACAACTAATAAGCTGAAAGAAACATTTTTAGTCCATCATAAGTTCAAAGTGTTTTATGGCTAGAACTTATGAAAACAGCAAAAAGAGTGTAATTTCTTAATTACTATGGTTTCATGAGCTAATTTTGTCGAAAAAACCGTGTTTTTTGCAAACGAATTCTAATGGATTAAAATTATAATGATCCTCAGATACATTTGGGAAAAAAAAGAATTCAGATATAGACAATATGAATATTTATAATGGGGATGTGCTGAGGGTCCATATTTGACCAGGCTCGGTATATTGATTACTTTTATGCCAAAATTCTCCAAATTGCAATATCTTGTCACAGTTTTATTATTATTAGATCATTTCCTAGTCAGGCAAATATAGTATTTTCTAACTATGTGTTTTTTGTTTTGTTTTGTTTTTGTAGTTCTTTTTGATTTAATTAATTGTAATAAAATTGTTTTAAAATTATAGAAAAAAAATATTTATTATCAATCTATATTATTTAATAATTAATTGTTGAAAAAAAACCACATTTAATCAAAAAACTTCAAATTAATTATAT
This sequence comes from Waltiozyma xylosica, assembly GCA_030581495.1. Lineage (NCBI taxonomy): Eukaryota > Fungi > Ascomycota > Saccharomycetes > Phaffomycetales > Wickerhamomycetaceae > Waltiozyma > Waltiozyma xylosica. The sequence goes on along the minus strand of JAKTTJ010000014.1, from coordinate 160,356 downwards.
ATTATTGCACAATTGCAGTTAATATTATATACATTTATAGGATCTAATTGCAGTGTTAACGTACATACATAAATGTATAGCTGTAATGTACATTCGGAGATATTTCAAAGCATATATCCGGAAAAAAAACAACAAAAAACATAAAATTGACACAAATCCGAAAACTTAAAACACTGCAATTAGTATATATAGTCCAAAAACGCATCGAAGATCATAAACTGGAAATTTGTAAACTAATGAAATGGTTCAATCTATTTTTCGTTTTATAACACCATGTAAATATGGAAACTATAACTACAGATCTTAAGTTATTTTCAAGAATATATTACTCTGTTTTACTCCTGCCTCATGCAAGGCACGCTTAATTTATTTCTATAATAATCATTACTATTCAAACAACATTTGAATTTCTTCAACACGTCTTTTTCTTCTTTCCTCTTCCTCCGCTTCCACAGCTTCACCAATAGTTCTTTTCCTTTCTTGAATTTTCAACATTTTCTCTTCTATACTACCCTGCATGATAAATCTTATCACTTTGACATCGTTTTCTTGACCAATACGATGAATACGATCAATGGCTTGATCTTCCACAGATGGAGACCACCATGGATCACACATGAATGCAGTATTCGCCTCTGTGAGGTTGAGGCCAACACCGCCTGCTTTAAGGGATAATAGAAGAACTGTTATTTCATTTCTTGGAGCTTTAAAATCTTGTAAAACAGAGGACCTTTTTTCCATTGATAGTTTCCCATGGAATTTCAACACTTTGACACCATTTTCCAAGGAGATGACACGTTCCATTATGTCTAAATATGAAGAGAATTGTGAAAACACAACGATTTTGGCACGTGGAGTTGTATCCTTAATCACACGGATATGTGTCAGCAATGCGTTTAACTTTGATGAACGAAGGTTGGAATCATAAGGGTATAATTCATAGTATTTCGAGAATTGAGAAAACCGTGGTTGTAAGAATTTGGCAGATGAGATGGGAGTACGACAGTTTGGACAAAGAATTGGCTTTGAACCGTGAAGTTGTTGATATTGATAATGTTCCAAGATGCATGAATGACAGAAAGTATGACAACAAGAGGTGAAAGATATGTGGTCTTTGACGATTGGTTGAGTAGTACAAATGGAACATTCTAAATCATCCAAAGATGGGAATTTCTCTTTGATTTCCAATTTCACAGTTTCTAATTCTTCCTTGGTAAAAGTCTCAATCTTAGGATCCAACAATTCTTCAGGAATTTCCAAATCGGATATTTGCACTTTCCCCAAATCTTCGTCCATTTCATCACCTGAGCCCTTCACCAAATCCATATGGCAACAAATCTGTCTCAATCTCAAAATATGAACCAAGATCTGCGTATACTTCTTCAAAATATCCCCTCTTCTGATTCCCTGGGAGACACTGGTCTCAGCCAGTTTCAAGAACCAATTATAAAGATTCTGTTCTTGTGGATTGAATTGAATTCTTTCAATGATGACTTGCTTAGATGGCAATTCAACCAATGGTCTCCCATCTTTTTTCATATTCTTAGTTCTTCTCAATAAAATCGGATCCAAAATGGAAGCAACGACATCCAATGCCTGTTTGTAATCCTTCTTCAAGAATGGCGTAGTAATGAAAGTGTTCCAGTAGGAAATATGTGACCACGGTTCCAACTCTAGGAATTTCACCAATGAGTATAAATCGTCCAATCTGTTGATGATCGGAGTACCAGTCAACAGCCATTTCCTTGAAACCTTTAAATCATAAGCCGCCTTGGTGGTCTTATTCATTCTATTACGAATGTTATGACCTTCATCCAATACAATACGGAACCATTTCACAGAGTACAAACCAACGTGTGATCCTGGTGATTTCATATAACGCTGCCATTCCGTTTGAACGGTCCCATAAGTGGTGAAAACAACCGTTGGTGCATCTTCCGCTAACAGCAATTCAGGCATTGAAGTGGAATTAGTCTCCGTACCGTAATAAACGAAAAACGTTGAACCATCAGCATTACATTTGTCAAATTCATCTTGCCATTGTTGCAACAGAGAAGTAGGAACGACGATCAAGGTGGTTTTATAGGCATAATTTGTCTTTTGAGCCTGTTCGATTGAATCAACAGAAGAATCCTGCGAGGCATAATAGATCAAAGATAATGTAGAAATAGTCTTTCCTAACCCCATTTCATCCGCTAGAATTCCACCACGAACGATTGACCTCAACACTGGTTTCTCCAATGAGAATTCACCAGAGTATAAATTAGCATAAAACACAGAATCAGGGAAATTCTGACGAAGAAGTTCGTTTTGTGTGACAGGCCACGAGCGATCCTTGGGGAATTTGAATTCCTTCCAAAGTGGATTCATCAAGTCCGATTGTTCTGGGTCTTGATCCAATTCTCTTTCGTTACGTAACATCCACGTAAGACCTTGCTTTTGATACGATCTGAGATCTATTTGGAACTTTTCTGGTGGCGGTGTTGTTTCTGGAAGCGATGCGAGGATCTTTTCTGTCTGTGTGCGTTTGTAGAATTCTTTGAGTTGGTTTAGATTCATTTCATCGGTTGGTTCTTCGGAGTTTTTCTGCTGTGATTGTGGTTTTTGTGAAAGATTGGCTACTTGTTCATCATCTGATAAATCGATGATCTCCGCATCATCGCCATTGTTATCATCCAGACCTTCTTCTGAGTTGATATCACTTTCTTGAACAATGAAATCCAACTTGTTGAAAAGTCTCAACAACGCTACCTGTCTTCTTCGTACGTCTTTCTCCTCAGCCGTCTCAGTGGTAGAGTGCTTATCAAAATTGCCGCTACCTTGTCTCATCAATTTCAACTCTTCTGCACCACTAACAGCTCTTTTCTCTTCTTTGGTTTTAAAAATATTCGAAGTCAAATAACAATCTATCTGTACAAAGAACGAATCGCCGGTTGATAATCTTCCATCACAAAACACAACAGTGACGTCGAAATCCACAATTTCTTCGTTGATCAAAGGATACAAAATAGCCGCCACATCTTCTGGCATTCTTCCAATTTCCCTCTTTTTAGACGCATCATGGGCATCTTGTACTAATTTCAAATAAGAAGAGACACTGCTCCCCATAATGGCCCTTCTTCCCCTTGAATTTTGTTGACTTACTTCGGTTTTCATGATGGTCAATTGTGTGCCATAAGCCAACGCCTTAATAGTGGGTCTTGTAGCCCAAGCGCTGATTTGTAACTGTCCAATAAACCGCCGCCAATGAATGTTTTGTGATAATGGTTTGATAGTGACTTCTGTTTTTTGTCTTTTTCTTGCTGAAGAAGAAGATGATAATTGTGGGTCCAAAGGATCAGATAATCGTGGGTCTCTGAATTGCAAAGAAGATTGACGACGTCTCAAAGAAGAAGAGGAAGAAGAAGAAGATTGTGCTCGCAGCTGTGTTGCGGCATAGGAAACATGTTGTTGAGTTCTCTTAACAGGCGACGAAGAAGATACCGCCAATGGACCAGGGGCTGATGTTGCACTGTCATAATAACAATTGACAGCCATCATCACAGCTTGATCTTGGTTTTCATGGATTTTAAATTTCTCATACAGTTTAGCTACTTCATCTAGCCCAATTTCAGGAATGATAGCTTGGATCTGGGATTCGAAGAGTGTATAGTGATTATCGATTTCTGTGTCTTCTTCATCTGAATCATCTACGAATAGACCCGATGAGTTGGCGGCAGCTCGAGTGGCTAAATTTGGTGATGACGGAGGGAGCGGTTTGGTGCTGTTGACTATAGATGTATTAGCCAGCTCTGTTTGGGAGGTATTCATTAATGCGTCGCCTTCCCCTTCGCCTTTCCCTTCCCCCGCCTGTTCCTGGATATTGTTCAATTGATTTTGCAAATGACTATCAGTATTAGTGTTTGAGTTGTCTTCTTTGATTTGAAGTGATGAAGACGTAGCAAGAAAGAATTTAGGATCTGATGCCATTCTCTGGGCGGCTGTAGAAGTAGGGGCAGCGACAACAGGAGGAGCAATGTCTGATTGGTCTATTATCGGTGGTGGATCAGATGCGATATCCTCTTGTGCTGTAGTATCCATTCTGAAGAGCTATGAAATATCCAAAGCCCTGTAGCCTGTTTTTGGAGAGTATTTGACAATTTTTGACAGCTATGTTTCGATTGAAAGTTGTTGACAGATTTGGTGAAACTGACATAGACGCGTCTCATCTGTGCTAGCTACTGTAACCTTAATTTCGTGAAATCTATCAGAGGTATGCGAACATGAAAAAAGGATGTCTATCGCGTCAGGAAGATAGCCCTTTGTTTATAGCACGTGACAATATATTGTTCATGATCAAGCTGCAAAAGCTTATAATGTGAATCTTTTTTAATAATAATAAATATTGTTACAACAAAGAGTCCATCTATTTTTTTTATATGCAAATTCATTATTTCATTTTCTCATTAAAAAATATACCAATATGAGTTGATTCATTTAGAGGAGTAAACAATCCTTTTTTATCAATGGTGCATGTTTTTTCTTAGAAATATTAACCTTTATCCAATTCAATAGCTTTCCCTTATCCAAGAAAACATCCTCAGTTTCTCCCTCTGTACAAACATCTCTTCTCAGCAAGACCTCCATATATCTCAAAGTCATATCAACATCTTCATTTCTAAACCCTGTAATCTGTGATATCATCTCAATGGTTACAACTTGTTCTTTAGCCAACATACCGGAGCCCTTTATGAACAATCTCCCTATAACATCACTCCAATACCTTAAATATCCAACCAGTCCAAAAGGAGACAAAGGTTGCTCAGGCCCAGAAATCAAATATTGACTCTTGCTTAATTCATACGAAAGCTCAATCAATTTTCTTCCTAAATGTTGACGTTGATAAGGAGGGAAAACCAAAATACAAGCCAAATTATTTCTTTCTAATGATAATTGCTCCTTAGAGAAAAACCCCAATGGTTTTAAAGAGTAATTATCGTAAATGACATAATAAGTGAAATAATCAACATCAAAGAAAACAGATTTGTTATCGAGGTATAATTTCGTAAACAGAGATAGATTCTGACAAAACAATTTATGTTTGGATCCTCTGATTCTTCTTATCGTATGTTGTTTATCACGATAGCACATTTTACCAAACACATATTTCTTCTGCGCGGCACAGCATATTTCATAATGTATCTGGAATTCTTCCAAGATATCAGTGTATTTGAAACAAAAATCACAAACATATAGCATATCTAGCCATGAAGAATCATGTTCGGTTTCATCTGCTGTTGCTTCTGCGGTATACCCTTCTTCGTTTCCCAGTTCTTGATTCTTAACTTCCATAGAACCGGCACTTCCCTTGTTCTTGCCTTTATATCTATCCTTCAAACTAGCCTTAATCCCCAAGATCTTATGATCAGACCTAGAGAAATATACTGACGTACCATACCATGTCTTTAAGGAATATGTGCCGAATTGTATACGAGTGATGTTTGGTGTGGCAATTAATGCATATGTATCTGAATCTGGAGGTGTTGGTGTTGGTGTTTGTGGGATTGGTGATGTGGAAGTCATTCAAAAAAAAAGTTGGGTTTGTGATTTTGGTGTAAAGGATGGTTGAATCTTAGATTGAAATGATATTACGAGATTGTTGTCTATAAAATCATTGGGCTTGGTGTTTATTATACACTTAAACAGTTGAGGGTAGCCTGGCCGCCACGTTGGAGTTGGGATCTTTGGCGTAAGCCATTTTCTGAAATTTTTGAGGGAACCGGGCTAAGAGACCTACTTCCGAATCACATGATCGTTCTTGATCTGCGCGGAACTAGCTGCAGCTGGCTGTTTTGCAGGCGTTTCGTTGACGACAAGCGTAAGTTGGAAAGCTCCTAACTTCTTACTGATCAGTTATTCACTTTTTTTTAATCAAAAAAAAGAATTTCTTTCTATTTTAAATTTCGCATACAGAGTAATATGACTGCAATTGAGGGTATTTATCTGGTTGATGATAAAGAGTAAGTACTATACATGGGTCATCTTTGATTTCTATTGGATGAAGCTAACAATCATTTTTACAACCTAGTCAACTTATATTCCAATTTGCGCCAAGCTCTACGTCACCGTCATTTACCACATTAATTTCGAGTTTGAAAGCTGTCAGTCACACCAGCAGACAGAACTATAGCAGTAGCTCCAACCTGTCCACCGCCAATATAAACAATGGCAGTGACACAGTAATCGAGCTTTCACAAACTGCCACCGTTTACAAGTCCACCAAGGGAAGAATTTACATCTTGGCCTATGTGAACAACACTGCCAGCAACCGCAAATTGGTGAAATTAACAAGCCTCAATGGTGTAGCTGAAGATACTGATGAAGATGAAAATGAAAAAGAAAACGAAAATCCAGGAAACGACTACAGATCAACTCATGAACATCCAACCAATCCAACATTCGTGTTCACTTTAATCAGCCAATTATACACCGTTTACACCGATTATTGTGGATCCCCATTAAAACCTTTGAAGGTGGAACAGAACTATGATATTCTTTGTAATGTGACCCAAGATTTCTTACAATCAGGATACCCTTTCATCACCGATATCAACATCCTAAAAGAAAACACACCCAATAGAGAATCCTTGGGGTCAAAAATTATTTCCACTACAAGCTCCATTGCTAAATCTTATGGTGCCAATGGTGCTGTTGGAGCTCTGGGGTCCAATTTATCTTTAAACTCTTTGACTAACAATAATTCTTCTTCTGTTAAAGGTATAGCTTCATCTAAGTTCAAGGGGACTTCTTCGCAGTCATCAGATGCCGTGCCTTGGCGTAAAGCAGGGATCAAATACACTAATAATGAATTGTTTCTTGATTTGACAGAGACTTTGAATGTTGTTTTGACTCCATCGCATAAATCAGCCGCCAAAAAGAACAAGAAATTACAAATCAACAACACCCATAAGTTATTCGCACGCTATGCCACCATCATTGGACAAATGGATTTCAGATCAACTTTATCTGGTATTCCCCATGTGCAATTGGCCTTGAATCTTAATGGTCATAAACTGGGACTACCAGCATTACATCATTCTGTTAACAAGGAGAAGTTTGCCAACATGGAAGGAAGTGTTCTAAGCTTCATTCCTCCAGATGGGAATTTCAGATTAATGGATTATGTGTTAGACATTGACTCTTATCCTAGCTCGAGCCTTTTCAAAAATTTGGGGATAGTCGACATTGAATATCAAGAGAATTTAGGCTTACATCATAATGAATTTGAAATTTCATTAAATTTGAAAATGAACACTAAAGTTGGATCTGTGCAAGGTTTAAGAATAGAGATAAGGCTGAACCCTGAACAAGAAGACAATCTTAAAGTATTAAGAGTCAGTCATGGTGATTTCCAAATCAAATCTCAGGGTAAATACGAATGGGTTTTTGATGACGAGGTTAAATTGGGCATCAATCCAGTTCTTCGCTGCGCTATCGAAACAGAAGGAGAAGGAGAACACGAACCGAAGAAAACCAAGACAAAACTAGAAGGAAAGAACAATAGCACTGTTGTCTTCCCAATGGAGATTTCGTTGAATTATTCAAATAAAGGTGCTTTGGCCAGTGGGATCAAAGTCGATTCTTTAAACATCATGAAAGGTTTTAACGATTCTTCTGTTAAACCGTTCAAGGGGGTTAAATATGGTACCAAGACTGGTGATTTTGTCATTAGATAGAGATTCAAAATTTTGGATAAGGAAATATAGTGTTATAATCTACTGAAGACACGTCGGTATTAATGTTTTAAAGCATTTTTAAATAGACAGGTTACTATGGTTACCAGCCATGGTATGATAATTTATGATTCCAGGATTTGCAGGTCACTACAATATCTTTAATGATCTAAAATTCCCAATCTTCTTCTGAATTCAAGTATCAGGACTCTTTCTCTAATTCTGACTCTTTTCAAAAGGAAAGGAAAGTAGTATGGTTTGCGATTGGTGAATTGTTTGTGTAGTCCATTTTAACTATTCGCTGACATAATAATTATGTAAGAATGTCAAATATGGAGTGAAACAAAAGTTTTCCATTCAAACACCTGGCGGTTTTAGCTCAAATGGGAGAGCGCCAGACTGAAGATCTGGAGGTACTGTGTTCGATCCACAGAAATCGCAAACATTTTTTTTGAAAGAAAACGCATTCGAAAGACTTATTTGAATCTACATGTATGTGTGATTTTTTTTCCATATCGAATATCAATCTATTTCTATTTTGTGGAGGGTTTCCTCTTATTTTAGTATATATACACATTGAGATCAAACAGGTAAAATAGGTTGTCTTTCCTCTTCTTCCCCAGAAAATGCATGGTGTTGCTCATTACCATTTTCATCAGCGACACTTTTCTTATCAAAGTACTTCCAAACTGAAATGCTGATAATAACACCAATAGTGGAACCGAATGAAATGTCAAATAGAGAATGTTTATAATCTGATAATCTGGAAGTGGCAATGTATGTGGCAAGATATAATGGAGAATAGCCAATGAAAAGTTTTGGCATGTTTAACCCTTCAGTAGTCGATGATGCAGTATGACGGAATTGGGAGAACAAGTATAATGAAAGGAAATTCAAACCAGCAAACGATATGGCAGAATGACCTGATGGAGTAGATCTCAATCCCTCTTCAACTATGGACTTGTTAGGATTCATACAGATTTCAGAGATTCTATAAACTTGGATTCCTGCCTTGATCAAATTGGAATTAACTTGACAGCGACTAATGAAATCTGGTCTTGGTTGAGAAATCCACATTTTTAAAAAGACCAAAATAGTAGAATTGACAAAAGTAGTAGTGAAAAATGCCAATAATAATCCATGAACTCTATAAAGAGATGTTTTAGAATTCACAATTGACCAAATATTCAATCTCACTTTCAATAACTCCATCCCACAAATAACGATCAATGGGAGAATCATCCCATAAAAGACACACCAAAAATCAGGAACCTTATCAAGTTGATTTTCTTGATAGGGATATTGGATCCTGGAATCATAAATGTTGACATATCTTTGTGTTGGTGATAGTGGTGTGACAAAGATTGTTGTGATGAAAAGGATGAAAACCGTGATGTAATCAGGGATATGCTTAGCAAATAGATCTGTCAAGTTTTGAATGCTCATGGTATTATGTACAAGATGACCTGACTTAGAATTGCATAAAATGGAAGTTTGATTGAACTATATCATTCTAAAATTGGGAAATTTACCTGCGTTTGCGATGATTATTTTGCGGTTGTGTCGACACTTGGCAGTTCGATTTATCTATCGCCAAACACTTTCCGAGTTAGATGTCCGGGTGTTTGATGATAACTAGGTAACGATCATACCTTGAGAGAAGGCCTATATTTAAAATCTTTAAGAGGATAAACTAACATCTGTTGAATGTTTCATACGTAGAGACTTTTACAAGAAACTGCCTGAAGAATCTTCATTACCTAATGGATTAATATGACTTGTTTATAAAGGTATTTTGTTTTTAGCCGCTGAGATATATGGATACGAGAAATCTGTCATGCGAACTCCTACAGAAAAACAAGAATGATCGTACTAGTTTATCCTGTTGACCATGTTATAGGGACTATATTTGGATTATTAGTTTTGTGTTCTATCAATAAAAGATCCATTCATTATCATAAAAAGATAATCTTAATACTGCAGACATTGTTATTTGGCCTTTAGACCGGGTCTAAGTGTTTAATATGAAAATGACATATTGTTGAACGCTCCTTGATCTCTTTTAGCAATAAAAAACAAAAAAGAAAAAAGGACTCACATGTCTTTCAAATCAGCATAAATTTCTGAAATATAAGAACTATAAGAAGTTTCCAGTCTTTTATATTGAAGACTTCATTTCCCCCAAAGATTTATTTTTATGGCGTTTAACTGCCTTGGATGTTAGTTGCTAAGGCTTTAGAGTACAAAAATCGCAAAATAATCTTCCGTGTAATTGCAGCCCACCAATATACAGATATGTGAAGAAATAAGCCAAGGCTCTAGCTATACACAATACACTATCGGTTATGAATAAAGATGGATTAAATGAATGCTTTGATATTGGAAATTGGCGATAACCGATTACATAAGGCCATATCAATTATTTCTGTCAGTTTGATCCGGGTAAATTATCCCGCGCAGGTAAGATCTTCCCGATTAAAAAATTTCAAAGGAAATAAGCCGAGCAAAGGAGATGAGTTACATTATCTTTTTTAGATTAAGCCACTGGAACTCTTTATTTGTTTTACACACACTCTCCACACCACACATTTAATACATCATCTAGTGTAACCACAGCAGTATATCATTAGTTTGAATTAGTATTATGGGTACATATAGAAAGAGACACAACGAGAAGGCTCGTGTTGGTTATTTGGCCAAGCAAGAGAAGCTTCGTAAAGCCCGTCAGAAGCAATTCACGCGTCATTTAGATGATGGCACCAATAAAGAACCCGAAAAAGTCACCGGAGAAGAACAAGATAAGAATACAAATTCTGAAATGTTTCAGCCTATGACGAGTGAAGAAAAGGCTGAAAGGAAGAGAAAGTTGGAAGAATCATTACGTCCTGATCCTGAATCCAAGATCTCTCGTGCAAAGAAGAAGAGATTTGAGAAATATGTTCAACATCAATTGCAAAGAGAGGAGAAACAAATTCTTATTTCCAAATTGCAAGAGTCCAAATTCGATACCTCGTTGTTAAGACCATCCAAGTTGTTAGGGCAGGGGAGGATGACCAAAAAGGAACAAATGATTGAAGCCTTGGATTTAGAGAAGCAAGGCAGAGGTGATGAAAGAACCAAAGAGATTCTCTATGAGGAAAGAGAGGTCAGAGACTGGGACGAAGATATGAAGGATCAGCCACAAGCCCCTTCCACTACTGCTTCATATGATAATTACAGTGATGGGTTTGACGATGAAGAAGATGGCTCTTCCGGTTCTGAAGATGTTGACGATCAACCAAAATCTACATTTATGGACTTGAGACCAACTTCTCTTGGTGGCTCAGGTTTCGGCTTTCAGAACGTTCCTAAAGTGAAGAAAGCTGCTAAGAAGAGTTACACTTGGAGAAACAGATTAATGATGGAGGAAAAGAGGAAGAATAAGATTGAAGATGAGGCTGATTTTGAAAGTAATAGTGATGAAGAGGAAAGTGAAGAACCAGAAGAGGAAGAAGAGGAAGAAGAGGAAGAAGAGGAAGAAGAGGAAGAAGAGGAAGAAGATGATGATGAAGAAGTTAAAGATGCCGAAGACCAAGAAGAAGAAGAAGAGGAAGAAGGCTCCGGTGAAGAAGAAGAAGGCTCCGGTGAAGAAGAGGAAGAACAATCAGCTCGTTCCAAATTTTCTCATTCATTGACAGCACAATCTTTCAAAGATTGGGCCTCTGCACAAATCCGCAAGTTGGAAAACCGTGACTCTCAATCCTTAAACATTGTCGCCTCTTTACCAGATATCGATTACAAGCCTCAAATTCACGTCGAAGATTTAGACGATGGTCTCGTTGACACTTCAGCTCCAACCAACGACAATTTGAAGCGTGGTAAGGCCAAATACGTCACTGTTCAAAGAGACTCCGAGATTCAAGAATCCAGAATGGACTTGCCAGTGTATGCTGAAGAACATCGTATCATGGAAGCCATCCACCATCATGACGTGGTTATTCTTTGTGGTGAGACTGGTTCTGGTAAGACTACTCAAGTTCCTCAGTTTTTGTATGAATCTGGTTTTGGTTACGATAAGGAAAAAGACAATGAATATCCAGGTATGATTGGTATCACTCAACCTAGAAGAGTTGCTGCTGTTTCCATGGCCGAAAGAGTCTCCAACGAAATGGGTGATCACGGTGATAAAGTTTCATACCAAATCCGTTTTGATTCTAATGTCAAGGACCATACAAAGATGAAGTTTATGACAGATGGTGTTTTGTTAAGAGAAATGATGACGGATTTCATCATGGAGAAATATTCTGCTATTATCATTGATGAAGCACATGAAAGAGGTGTTAACACTGATATCTTGATCGGTATGCTTTCCAGAGTGGTTAAACTTCGTGCCCAGTTGAACGAAACGAATCCGCAAAAATACAAGAAATTGAAATTGGTCATTATGTCTGCTACTTTGAGAGTTTCCGATTTCACTGAAAACTCCACGTTATTCGATACAATTCCACCTGTTTTGAAAATCGACGCAAGACAATACCCAGTCTCAGTGCATTTCAACAAGAAGACTAGTGCCAATTACATTGACGAAGCTTTCAAGAAGACTTGTAAGATTCATAGAAAATTACCAAAAGGTGGTATTTTGGTGTTTTTGACTGGTCAGGCGGAAATCACAGGTTTAGTGAAGAAGTTAAGAAAAGAATTCCCTTTCCCTGAGAAAAGATCTACTAGAGGTGTTAAAAATGGAAGCAACAAGAAGAAGGATGAAGATGAAATCGTGCCAGATGTTAAGATCAATACCAAACAAGCCGATTATGAAGCCGAAGAAGTCGAGTTTTCTGTCAATTCCAAATCCCAGCAAGATATTCCAGAAGACGACCATGACGACTACGAAGAAGAAGACGAAGAAGGCTTCGATGAGGAACTAGATGAAGATCAAACTGCAAACGATCCATTGCACGTCTTACCATTATTCTCTCTCTTACCAACCACTGAACAAATGAAAGTGTTCCAAGACCCACCAGGGAATTCCCGTCTCTGTATCATCGCCACCAACGTTGCTGAAACTTCTTTAACCATTCCTGGGATTCGTTATGTGATTGATTGTGGTAGATCCAAAGAACGTCATTACGATCCAGATAACGGTGTTCAATCTTTTGAAATTAATTGGGTTTCTAAGGCTTCTGCAGGTCAAAGAGCAGGTAGAGCAGGTAGAACAGGTCCGGGGCATTGTTATCGTTTGTATTCTTCTGCAGTTTATGAAAGTGAATTTGCCCAGTTTGCCAAACCTGAGATATTAAGAATGCCTGTTGAGTCTGTTGTGCTAAATATGAAATCTATGGGGATTGATAAAATTGTCAACTTCCCATTTCCTACTCCTCCAGATAGAGACTCCTTAGCCAAGGCTCAAAAATTGTTAAGTTATTTGGGTGCATTGGACGACAAGGGTCAAATTACCGAGATGGGTAAGAACATCTCCTTGTTCCCATTGGCTCCAAGGTTTGCTAAGATTCTGTTATTGGCTGATCAAGGTGGTTGTTTAGGTTATGTTGTCGCTATTGTTTCTGCTTTATCTGTCGGTGATCCTTTCATTAATGAAAATGAATTGGGATTCGGCGAGAAGCCAAAGAAGACAATGAAAAGAGTGGAAAACGACGATGGTGAAAGTGATATTGAGATCGAGGAGGAAGAAATCGATCCAATGGAACTAGAAAGAAAGAGGAAACTTCAAAACAAATTCAATGCTTCTCGTGCGATGTTCTCACAATTGGATAAGAACTCTGATGCTTTGAGAGTTCTTTCTGCAGTTTGTGCATTTGATCATATTCCAACTGCCAAAAGGGCACAATTCTGCAATGGTAATTTCCTCAGATTGAAGCAGATGGAAGAAATCGCTCAATTACGTAAACAGATCACATATTTGGTGAAATCCATCACTACGAGGGAAAACATCACTATCACTGTTTCAGATTCAGATTTGAAACTCGGATTACCAACTTCAAAACAAATCAAATTAATCAAACAGATGATCACATCGGGGTTCTTGGATCAAATTTCCATAAGATCAGACTTATTGGATCAAGACGTGAGAATCACCAATCAAACAAACATTCAAAACATCCAATATTCTCCATTAGTCCCTCTGTCTACGGCTGATACGAAGATCCCATTTGTTTATATCCATCCTACTTCTATCTTAATGAACTGTGGTCAAATCACACCGGAATACTTGGTCTATCAATCCATCACAATGCCATCGTCTCAAGATGTTAATTCTACAATGGTTCCAAAGGCTAGAATGAGATTACTAACAGATATCTCTGGGTCAACTTTGCACAATCTTTCCAAACATAGTTCTTTGATAACATATTCTAAACCATTAGGTCCACCATATGCACCAAGGTTAATCGAAGGGAAGCAAGATTTAAGAGAAGTCTATTGCGTTCCAAGATTTGGTGCTGCTTTAGGTGACGGTAGTATGGGTTGGGATTTGAAAGTTGTCAAGTTGAGACAAAAGCGTGTTAGAGGTGTTTGGATTAATGAATAAAGAAGTGAGGTGTGGCTGTTACATTGTATATTAGAATAATGAATTAGAGGTATAAGTTACCTTTTGTGCATATAATAGTTTTACGTTACCAGTTGACGATTCGACTTCAAGATCATTAATTCCTATACAATGAATCATACTTCCTTCAGTATAAATGTGATGCTAGGGGGTCTCTCAATGTCTAGAGTAAACAGGTGGTAAACAAGGAACGACAATTTCTCCATTGTCAACAGCTTCAATAATAGACCGTCTAATAACATCATCATCCGTAACGTTAGTTATATGGCCTTCGTATATTGGTAATCTTTCACTTTGATATACTGGTAAGAAATTTGGACTTGAATTTGTATGCGTGCTAGAAGTAGAAGTACTATTGTTGGCAATGGTATTAATGGTTTGATTGGTTTCCGCTCTCGTGGTGGGGGTAGACGTACTACTACTAGTAGTATCGATTCGTTCAGCCAAATTTATCCTACTTTGTGATATCGAATCAGGATCTGCGTCTGCTCCTGTGTTTGAAGTGTGGGTATTATTTCTTGTGCCAGTACTTAGTGATGGATCGAAATGAGAAGAGGTGCGAATATTATTGCTGTTGTTGTTACGAGTCTGACAAATACTTAATCCAATTCTTTCGTGTTCTCTCATTTGGATAATATCTTCATATCGACACGTAATGTTGCCGTGATTATTCGATGTATTATTAAAATAAATGGTAGCAAGAGCATTTATGATTGAAGGTGGATCGATCGTTGTGTTGGACGTCCTTATTTCCTTTTCACTGTTATTAATGTTGCGGAGGGTGGCCCTTTTACGACATCTCACCACAAGAAATATTACGATTCCTAATACTGCTACTACTCCTAGGCAAATGAACCATACTATTAGAAAGAATTTGATGGCAGTGGTGTCATGGGTTGTTCGTTTGATCAGTCGTAAGTGGGGCATTCCAGTTGTGTTAATATTTCAGGTTTCAACAATTATATGAGTGGAGAATGAGATAGCTGACAACTTTCAGATGATTTAGTTGACAACAATAGCTTGAGAATATATTTAGCGTAAATATAACCCTGAAATTTTTAATTAATCGTCCTAAATATTCTTTCAGAATGGGCTCATTAGCGGACTAATGTACAAATATATGACAGCTTTTAGCCCTTGTCCGGTGGATCACCGCAGATCATCGAAGATTGTCCATTCATGATTTTTAAGACTTTACAGTGAGAATTATCCTGGAACAAAAATCTAAAAAGATTGCTTCAAAACCAATAATAAAAGGGAAATAAAAGACATAAATGGTTGTAAAAGGCGTAGATAAATGGAGATCATTGTGTACTGTGGTTGTGTAATATGTTGTTCAAGGTTTTGGCTGTGGCTTTTGAGGAACTTGACCAATTACCAATGGTTCGTATTGTTTCACATGGAAGAAGTTTAATAAATTGTAATAAACGGTACTTAGAGTCAAATGACATACGCCAATTTGGACATTTTTCCGGGGGGTTATGGATTTTTCAATTTTAGAGAAACCCATATAGTTATTATATTAATAAACTTCGGATGAGCTTCAAGATTGTCTGGACAATCCAGATAACCGGTTAATTTAGCTATATCATTTCGCGATATAATTTAGCTATATAATTATCGAACTAGCTCCACTGAATTCAAGGGATATAAGCAGGAGGGGGCGGATTTAGAGTATAAGTAGGGAGTTCCCCATGGTTAGCAAATTCGTCCAATTCCCCAACACGATCATTTGCTCCTTCTTCGTTATCACTATGGACGATTCTAACCGCGTCAACCATTGAAGTATATCCTGTTTGTGGGAATAAAGAATGTGGTGTCAAGGTAGGACGTGGTCTTTGTTCTGTGATGCTGCTTCCACTTCCATTGTCAGTCGTTGCCACTGTTCTAGTGTATGGATTTGTGTTTCGGGAACAGTACTTCCATAGCTGGTTTGCCTCATATCCGGAGTTTGATCTTTTGTTTGCAGTGGCTCCGATTTCGTTATCTGCTTGTTTAGCAAGCCTTCTTCTATTTATCTTTTTTTTACAATCGTGAATAACGATTGCTAGGCAGAGAAAAAAACAGGTTACACCGGCAACACCCAATATTATGAAGATTATGTTTCTTCCTAAAGTTGATGCAGGGTCTGTTCTTTTGATAAATTGGTCCAAATGTTTGATAACTGGCATTATGGGTAATATGGCACCGAACAAGAACAAAAAGAGAGATTATGTCTATAGTAGTAACTTGTACAAATCAAGGGGATCTTAAAGTTTTTATATATATATCCTATGTGCCCATTAAAAATTAGCATGTAATCATTTAATTGATTTTTGGATGAAAATTCCGGCTGAAAAGTAAGTTTTGATAGACATAATTTCCTATTAAGGTAGTTCTGTCCGCAAATTAAACCTGTTGAGTTGCAATAGAACTGCAAAGAAGATGGTTGTGTGCCGAGCAATCTAAGTTGAAATTAATTGCTTGATTCAGTAGAAAAACCGAATATGTGTTTTGAACAGTTTCTGGTTAGATAGTGTATGTACATGCTATGAATCTATTGTTTTACGTATGCGTGCTGATAACGATTTCCAAATGCGGGTAATAGCTGCTGCTCAATTACAGAATGAGATGCTCACCTAAATCGAACTCTGATTTATAGCTGGTTTGGGTTCCAATTTACAGACAAGTTAGAGAAATTGAAATTATACAAATGTCGATTCAAAGAAGCAACAGTAAGCCAGCCGTTCGGAATGAATAAAATCCTGAAGTTTGGGTGCCGCCCCTGCTCCCCACAGGCTAAAATTGCAAACAAACAAATAGGCGAAGTGACACAAAGACGAAATCAACAGATATGCATTGGCAGATACAGAAAATCAAAAGAATCATACAACGTGAAGATACATGGCTCCTATCTTTGGTTATGGATGGTGGTTGAGATCACCGAAAGAAATATTCCACCCAGATTGAACTCATTTCATATTGCTAATTATTTGCTATTAATTTTCACACAAAATACTTATTCTGTTACAGCCAATAGCTGATAAAGTAAAAATCATATTGATACTTTCTTTACAACACCAAGACCACTCCTTTCAAAGCATGTCACCACAAAAGGTGGAACCCTTCTCATACGTAGGTTCAACCTCAGCAAAAGAATTTGATAAAACAGACCATAGACTACAACGGTTTCGCAGAGTTGCGCCAGAAGGAACAACCAGTAGAATAAACCGGTTTGATCCAGCAGAGTATTATAAACACCCAAAAGAATACGAAGACCCGCCTTCGCCAACATATAACGACGATAACCCCTTTGAAGACGACTGGAAGGATTATCTTAGAGAAAAATACTTTGAGAGCCACGAGGAAGAAAATGAAAGAAGACATAACGAGGAACTATCTCTTAGGTTGAAACACATTGAACGGATGAGGATTCTGCAACGTAGGATTCTTCAGGAACAACACAAGCAAGAACAACTTAAACTTCAACTTCAACAAGCCATTGCCAAACGAAACACAAATGATACAACTACTGATAGGTCAAAGCTGCAGATTTCTGATTTAAAGCAACCTGGTACAGAGACATTGAACCAAGGGATTCCTCATAGAACACCAGAATCAGTGAGTCCAGCAAGCAATTTTCCTTATCTTCCACCTCAATTTCGCAAGCTGGTGCTTGACACTGCCGATAGTAACAAAGCTGATTGTAGTGCTAGTGAGATTAGATCCACTAAGAGCGAAGAGACTCAATCAGTTAGGCAGTCTATTAATCCAAAGGTTACCAAGCCTCGAACCAACCTGTCTGTGGACTCAAAGGTCACAAAGGCCGAAAAGAAAGCTCATACAGAAGCTCTGACGATGAGATTTAAGAAGAAAGAAAGTGAGTATAAGCAAGCAAAGTTGGAGGAACAAACCACAGATCCATCAGTTACTCTGAACGACGAGTTGTCAACTGACTCTTTGGTTAAGAAAAAGCTAGGATAATTCAGAATTCTTGGTTATTTTCAAAGACTGAGTGGGGCTTGAACTCTAAGCGTATATAGAAATTTGCAAAGTCTCAAGTTTTAGAAAGAAGTCCAAGGTGAGAAAGTTGATGTTTTGTCTTTTCTTTTTAATTTTCAACTGATTTGGAGTCTTATTAGATAACTTGATTAAGTTGTAAAGCGTAGATGTATTTGTAGGTTGCCATGCGATATGGCCGTAAACAAAGATTTCCGTCAGAAAAACATACATACCCCCAACTAATTAACTAGAATTTACTAACAGACAAAAAAAGTTATCTTACACTCATAATCAGTTATAATTTTTCCCTCATAACAATTCAATGACTTTATCATAAAACTTTCATATTTGCATTTCAACATAGAGTTACAACCATTTGTTTTCTTTCGCCAATTATAAACTACTTTTGCCACCATAATTCAAAGAAAAAGTGAATGAGAAATAAATAATACTATGATTTGTTTCCAAAATTTCCCAAACGAGATTTGGCTCAATATCATCCAATTTATCCAAGATATCAATACATTGAGAAATGCTACAATTATCAAACCAGAATTGTTTTATTTGTTCGTCCATGATTTTAACGAGAAACATCATAAAGTGGAAGAACTAACTTTTGACCATTTGTACCGTTTCCAACGCTTAGCTGGAAAAACTCAACATGAAATGTATCAAATTCATATCCATGAGATCATGCAAAGATATATCAATACGCAGATGGTGATGCATAATAACCAATCTGTTGATTTTGATTGTTGGAATCCTACGATTAACTCTCGGAATTTCCAAAGTTATTATCATGATTCTGAAAGTCAATTGTTTCAAAAAAAGCCTTTGATTTATGCCTTTAATATCTATGGTGAGTTATTAAGAGTGTTGAATTATAAATCTCCAGCGTCGGATTCTTTGGATTTTGATAACTATGGCTCGTTTATTTGGGAATATGAGTTTCCTGATTTTTATCAATTCAAGAACTTAACGAAATTGGAAATCTACAATAAGACCAATTTACCTTATCATAAATCTGATTTTTTGAACAATTTAAACGATGATTGTTTCCCTAGTTTGAAAATCTTGGAGATTGATGGATCTTATTCTTTCCAACCATATCCTTTGTCTCTTGATGGTTGTCAATTGACCAAATTGGAATATTTGAAATTGAGGAATTTATCCATTAAGAGTTTCAAAGATATTTCGCTTCCAAACCTAATTGTCTTGGAGTTAGATTTAAGAAGTAGATACTATGAACATCATGATGATTTGCTTTTAACCGGTGCAGAACTGTCACCATTAACGAAGCTCCCGGCATTTTTGACCGTGGACAGTGAAACGGAGACTTTGAAGTACGTTAATTCAAACTTCCATTCCACTGTAAAGTTTCCCAAATTGATGGCGCTTAGAATGAACTTACCATTGAATAATATCCAATTGATGAGAGATCCAATCTTCTTGTATTTTTTGAGCAAGGAGGGTCCAATTCCCTTTGAGAGATTGATAAATTTGGATTTGACGATCAACAAGAGCATGATAAGTGGCGAAGGGGGGACTTTATTTGACTTCATCCAAGATGGAATTGAAGACGTTCTCATCGAATGTTTTAATAGGCTCGAAGATATCGAGTCATTTATTTTATCAAGTCTAACGGATTTCCATGAATTAGGTGTCCATTTGATTACAAAGTTGAGCAAGATGCAACGACTACGCAGAGTTTCAATCTCTCCAATCTTGATCAATGGGGGTTTACCAGAGTTCGTCGAACTTTCCAATACTTGTTCTGCACAGTTTGATTACGATCTTGAGTTTTGTAGAGATTTCATAAGGATTGTGTCATTGCAGTTGAAAGAGCTAGAGCTAGAGTTTGAACCAAGCAGAACTATTGCCAATCACAATGACGCTAAAACGTATATTGATTATTTTCAATCTTTCAATGTCAATTGTCCAAATTTGAAGACACTATCTGTTTCCTTTGCAAACAGGAACAAATTGATCACCGAAGAGAGCTTCAACCCAAATATTAACAATGAGTTTATCTTCACAAGAAACCATCCGTCTTTGAAACTCAATTTGTCTAATATCACCAATCTTAAATTGGATTTGGATCTTTTAGAATTTGCCAAGCTTCTAACAGGAGGATCGTCAGTCTTCAACACACCCAATCTCAGAGAATTCACAATCAAATATTTTATTAACGGTGCCGATTCTTTGCTATTAACATACTTCAAGATAGAAGATGAATTGTTATCTATAGGTGACCGAGAGTTGTCACTTGACCTATCACATTGCTCTAAATCTTTGGAAGTATTGAATATCTCTCTGTCGTCCATGCTTTATGTGCCTCACGCAACACATGATTATCAAGAGTTTGAAAAATTATTGAAGGAGAAAATGGAAACGTTGGTTTTCCATTTTGGCGAAGAAGACGAAGACAAAGAAGAACAAGAGATAAAGTTCAACAAAATTAGATACACCTTTCCAACGTCTTCTTTGCTTCATACAATCAGACTTCCTTCGTATTTGCGGAAGAACCATGTTCAACTTGTGAAAGCTACAAGTCCATTATTCCAGAACGAGAATCAACTATTAAACGGCGGCGAATCATTGCTTGAACTTATTGAGCAAGAAGCTGGCCAAAATGATGACGATGATGATGATGAAGAAGAAGAAGGCGATCTGGATATGGGCGAACTAAATCTGGAGACTTTAACTATCGAATATTACTAGACAATTGAAAGGCCCTTGAAAGTTCAAATATAATATTACAGTTCACATAAAAATTAATATAGTTTATACAAGTGTAGACTAATTTATATAGATCTATTTTAACACCAAGACGGCCTTACGCTTACCAATGCTGCTATCTAGTTGAGACTTGACCTCAACTTGGACTCTATCAAAGACACCAACGTTTCTCAACTTACCTGATTGATCTTTGAAAGTCAAAGAGTAGTCGTCTTCCTTAAATTCAACAGAACCCAAATCGCTGGTTAATTCTTCAACCTTAATCAAAGATTCAACACCAAACTTTGGAACCAAAACGACAATACCGTTGGAGAAAACTCTAATGACATACCCGGTTTCTTCACTTTCATTGTTCTTCATAACTTGACCAACATAGTACTCAATACTGGCTCTACCAGCAAACTGGGCGTTTCTGTGTCTCTTGTTGATGTTCTTACAAACTCTTTCCATTTTATCCTTATCTCTATGACTCAAATCCAATGGCTCGTAACCAATAGCAGCAGCCAATTGTCTGTGAGCAACAACATCACAGTAACGACGAATTGGTGAGGTGAAATGTGTGTAAATATCCACGGCTAAACCATAATGGCGGAACTCTGGGTACCCGTAGGAACCGGAGGAGAAGTATTCGGCAGCCATCATACATCTGGTGGACATGATTCTGATTAAAGTGTTGAAGTATTCGTCCTTAGGATCGATACAACGGTCCAAAGAATCGGCCAAAGTCTTGGAAGATTCGATTGAAATAGACATGTTTTTCTTGACTCTTAACATATCGTTCAATTTCTCGAAATTGGTGGTTGGTGGAGCATTATGTCTTCTTAACATGGCGGTTTGTGGGAATTCTTGGAAGATTCTTCTAGCAACAGAGATGTTGGCCAACAACATGAATTCTTCAACAAGGGAGTTGGTTTCTAAAAGCTTTTTGATTTCAACTTCACCTGGATCGGAGGTTTCTGAGTCCATATGGACCTTAACTTCCGGAGAGGATAAGTTCAAGGCACCAGCGTCCAATCTCTTTTGTTTCAATTTCTTGGATAATTGCAACAAGATTCTCATACCCTTGGTTAAATCGTCTTGTTGGGTCACATCGTCAATTCTAATCTGAGCACGTTCATAAGAGAAGGCTTCTCTGGATTTGATGATGGACTTGTTGAATTCAACATTGACAATATTGGCATCTTGATCCAATTCCCAAATCACAGAGAAGGCAAATCTTTCAACGTATGGCTTCAAGGAGCATAAATCGGTACCCAATAGGATCGGCAACATATCGATTCTCTTGTCGACAAGGTAGACAGAAGTACCACGCGAAGCACCTTCAGCATCTAATGGAGTACCAGCCTTGACGAAATGGGTAACGTCGGCAATATGGACACCGACTTCGTAGTTACCATTAGGCAACTTCTTAGCATGTAAGGCATCATCGATATCGACACAGCCAGGTGGATCAATAGAACAAATCAACTTATCTCTGAAATCCTTACGTTTTGGTAACTTTGGATCCTTCTTTAAAACTTCTGGATCTTGCAAGTTCTCTGGGACAGTCCAGTCATGACCTTCGGCCGGAAGACATTCTAAAACAGCTTTAGAGAACGGTCTGTATTCCACATCATGTTCTAATAATAAGGCCTCAGTTTCAGCCTTGACGGATTCAGATTCACCCAGGTTTCTAACGAAATGACCTTCTGGGAATTTAGATGTTGTTGGCCAGGAATCGATAGCAACGACAATCTTGGAACCGACTAAATCTTGCGCACGACGAGTCTTGATCCTAATTCTTGGCAACGATCTATCCATTAATTTGACAAAACAAGATTTGGCAGAATTGGAATTGGTTTTTGGAATGGAATTTTGAACGATTTGACCAACGTATAATCTCCATGATCTCTTAACGATACCAACCACACGCCCAGTTGGTTGAATTTCAGAAGAGTTGGCTTGTGTTTGGATGGCTTCTTGCGCTAATAATCTTCTTTCCTTATCGTTGATTGTATCCAAAGCAGTGGCTTCTGGATCATCATTAGTGTTCAAGTTTTCATCGTCAATGATAATAGAACTTGGCTTCTTCCATTGGCTCTTTGGTAATATTTCAACAATGACAGAATCCCCATTGAAAGATCTATTCAAGTTTTCACTCCCAAGAACCAACAATGGCTTTGGTAAGGTTGAAACTGTTATTTCACCCTCGAGGAAGTTATAAGAATTTATGTTCATGGAACCTTGGTATAAAGTACCATTCTTCAAACCAGCCATTAATCTGGCAGTGCTGTAGTAATCAGAGTAGAACTTTTCTGAAGTGTTGGTTCTGAAGTTGGTTTCCTCAGGTATCAAGTCCTTCAATTCAGAAGCATTTGGGTAGAGGTCGATATATTCGTACAAGGTTTTGACATTCTTCAAGCCAGAAGCAATAGCCTTCTTCTTATTATCCTTATCGTTCGTGATCAAAACCATACTGATCTTTGGTAAATGAGCTTGGAACCATTCAGCGACTTTTCTAATAGCAGTGTCGTTTCTATCATTGATGGATTCGTTCTCTAATCTTTTAACAAAGGTTTCTTCGTGGAACTCATTATGGAACACTATGAATCTCTTGGTATCATCTGAAACTAATGTTCTCAATCTAGTATAAATAGGGAAAGATTTATTTCTAACTTCGTCTAAAACAGTTTGTGGAATGATAACATCGAAGAAGACTTGAGCGTTTTCAAGCAAATCAATGGCTTGTAAAATGATGTTTGTATCCACTATGACATAATGTTCACCGACTTCCTTGAGCTTCAATGGAGATGCACTTAAAACAAACTTTGGCAATTCACCTTGTGCGTTTGGAGCAACAATAGTTTGACATTTAGTACAAGATTGGGATAGACATGGAATATCGTTTCTTAGATAATGTTCACGAACAATTTTGGAAGCATTACCGTTTCTTGAACGAATGAAAACCTTGGATGTGACGGAAAGACCTTCGTTTAGTCGTTTTCTAGAAATTACTGGTGTGGTCATTGTTCTATTGAAGTTTGAAAAAACTACTCTTTTTAATTGATGTGATCTCCATGAAGCCTTGCTTATAAATTTTTGTAAGAAGGCGGAATAATATTTTTCTAGTTTCTGGTGTGCGCAGATTAGTTAGATTGCTTAGTAATACCAAGTGAAACGATTATATAAGCCTAGGCAGGTCTTGAACACTTTCAGAAAAATTAGAATCTCTAAGGAATCAGAAAGGGTCAACCAAACCACTGAAATGTGATCCGAAACACAATTACTCGGAGAGCCTGCGAATTATCATTCATTCTTTTCAATGTCAAGTTCTTTTCAGAGTTTAAAGAGAATACTTGCCGTATAGCCATTATTCTGATCAAAGCTCGAGACCTGATTTTCTGAAAACGAAGACGTCAGGCATTACATTCGATAATATACTAGAACAAGTGGAATATACAAAATATTATACAATTTGAAATATTCGCCGTCATAAAGTGATAGCTCCCTAATTTTTGGCGTTGGTCTTAAAAACCAGCAGTATAAACCCGCTGAGATATTCCATGTACTCTTACTAAAAATAATAAATAATTGGCTTTGTAATAAGAGAGCACTCACGTGATTAGGTAAGGTATTACTAATCTATCTTATTCTAGATTAGTCTATTCACAATAGCCTAAACCTATTACATTATTTCACTATTATGTATAAATAGAGCTTGTATCCTGTTCCGGATCCAATCTCCTCACTTCTATAGACCTTTTATATAGAAGTACCGACTAATCTTGACATTAAGGTTATCACTAACAACCAATTTAGGGTCTTACCTGACTCCTAACTACTACAGGCTTATTGAATTTTGATATTAGCAACTGTTACTACCATATTATATACACACAAGAAGCTACCAGTTATATATCTATCTCCATTAGGGTTCTAATTTCTCTTGCTAGAGTATGGTTGGTTCCCCAAATATCTGGTAGTCAACCAACTGGCTAAACTCCCCAGGATACTCAACCCACAAATACCCACTAAAACCAAATTAGAATCTCTAAATAATCTAGATGCATCAGAAGGCCAACCACCATAAAGAGCATAAGTGGAAAGTACGGACCCTAGACTCCCCAAACCTGAAACCAAAGCTGCAGAAACGGCAATACCAATATCCCCATGACGAGCGTTGAAAATATCAGCAGCCATGGACATCACGGTAGGAACAGTTGGGCCTAGCCCGAAACCTGCAATCAAAAGACCACCATATTTGGACCATTTATGTTCGGCAAAAGTAGTGACTAGCAAGCCTGTGATTATGATCATGGTTGCCATGGAGAAGATTAAAGGGCGGAATTTCTTGAAGATATCCGAAAACGGAGTGATTAATAAGATGGCAGATAAATCGAACAACCAAATCGGAGCGTATAACAAGGAGACATTGATCGAAGAAACTTTCAAGACGGTACTGATCATTGTGGTACCAAACACAGCAATACCGACACCTGTGCCGACAACACCGAAATACATAATCACCAACGGCCAAATTCTAATATCGAAAAACACATGATAGATGTCTTTGAAAGTCCATTGATGTTGTGGCTTACGATGAAATTGCAAATCACGCTCGTGCAATGTCTGATCTTCCTCGTTCAAAGGGTACTTGTTAAAGGATCTTAGCCAGTTGATCAAACTCCAGCGTGACGGAGCTCTATTGGTATCATTATCGGGTAACCAAACAGGTAAAGCCAACCCCACGAAAATAGTGATGACACCGTAGACCAAATAGTACCATCTCCAACCTTCTTTGCCCCTAACCATGTCCATCTTGATGAACCCAGCAGCGACCAACCCAGCACTTGAGGCTGACATTTGAACAGCAGTGAAGTAATAACCGATTCTCTTAGTCATTCTGTGTGGAGGATAAAACAAAGAAATGTAGTAGGACATCCCAGGCCAAGTGCCTGCACCAGCGATCCCACTGATGAATCTAATAGCGATCAATCCACCCGGAGAAGACAAACTAGTGTAACAAGTATTAACAACACCAACAGTGATCACGATACGGGAAAGCCAAATTTGTGGTGCCAGCCGGGTCATTGCAATGTTCATTGGAACATCAAAGATGATGAAACCGACAGAAGACAACGCAGTAGCGACACTGAGATGATGAGAGGATAATTTCAAGGTCTGGATCAAAGAGTGCTGGGTTTCAGAGTTCATTGTCAAAGCGTTAGCGTATAGCGAATCTCCAAAGGAAGTGAAGAAGTATAAGACCCATAGTGCTGGGATTATGCGGAGATCCAACTTGCGATAGATGGTGTTAAGACGGGAAAGCTCCTGGGTTGTGAATGGTTCGTCTGCATTGATGGCGAGAGAAGTGTCAGAAGAAGTAGTTGAACACAGGTTTTCTTCTGGTGCTTCTTGTTGTTTGGTATCGGAGCTCATTGTGTGTTTGTTTTTCACCAATAGATACTCTTGTACAACGATGATAATATAGAACCAACGAGTGTTACAAGTTGATGATGGAAAAGATGAGGTTTTCCCAAGTTTAAATAACTGAAAAAAAACATTTGGATTATTGCCAACAAGTAGTTTCCAACAAATGATCTTGCATGCCCCCTTGTTGAAGAATCAACCTTAGTCATATCGGCATTTAGCTCAACTAGCACGAAAAAAAAACTCAATAAATCAAAAAAAACAACAACAACAAACTAAAACATACACAGGATAATAAAATTAGGAAGCGCAATGGAGTGTTGCAAGCGCCTATTGAAGCATTCTCACTGGATTATATTTTCTAAACAAATATATATGAATAATATATTGGAAAATTCGGAATTTAAACCCTTTATATGGATGAAACCTTATCATTCTTATCTTTAAGATTCTGGTAAAATTGCCCAGACTGTTCTGTGAGCGGAAGCTCAAACTTACGCAACAGTCCTAAGAGCGGGTAATTTCAACGCAGACACCGGACAGTGCAGGTTAGTACAGGATGATCACCAAATTTACCACGTTGGGAAATGGACAAGGTAGTCACATCTACTGCCGCAAATAGGGAACGTTGAGATTTGTTGAATTAGCTAAATGCAGGTCAGGAAGAACATTACGACATGATTCCTCAAATGAGAGACTATTAAGAGGTGTTGTGTATGAAGTCATGTACAGAAAGCATCTATGGTCTGAGTTAGACAAAGTCGTGAGATCAGGTAAAATAATGCAGTCCAAATCTAACAGTTCTTGCGTCATTGCGTGCCGCTACCATGATCGATTCGGGTGTATTTTCCCAAGGTGTCAAAAGTACGTCGAAGAGCCTAACTTGAAGCTTTACATAGATTAAACGAAGGATCAGGGGAAAAAAGACTTTAAAAGATGAAATTAATTCTTGTCTTTTAAAACAGTTGTGACGAATGAGCCCCCAAAATTGTTTGTTCAACTAAATAAGATTCATTCTCATATACACAAAGCATGGAAGAGTTTAGAGGATTCTCAAATCTGCCTTTGCAAAAGTTGACTACATCAAAGGAAGTTGTAGACAATCCAAATTTTTTACAATTGGTCTCTAGCTTAGAGGGTTCAAGAAGTAACTTTAGCTTATGTGCTGAAGAGGAAGAAGATTTAGTACACCATGAATACGAGATAAAGGAACAGGATAGATGGCTTCCTCTAGCGAATGGTACGTTGTTTGTTTTAGCTTCATGCTGTAATTTGTTTCTGTTAAAAAATTTATAATACTAACAAGACCTGAAAAATTAGTTGGTAGAGTCATGAAGAAAGCTTTGCCACCGCATGCCAAACTCTCAAAGGAGTCAAAGATGTGTATACAGGAGTGTGTTTCCGAGTTTATTTCTTTTATTACATCCGGTGCTGCTGATAAATGCCTTAAAGAGAATAGAAAAACCCTAAATGGGGAAGATATCTTATACGCTTTACAAACGTTGGGATTTGAAAACTATGCTGAAACTCTAAAGATCTACTTGGCGAAATATCGTCAGCATGAAAGTCTTGATTCCGACGAGAGACGAAGAAAGGATCGTCTTAAACGGCAACTGAGAAAAGAAAGGAAAGAGAAAGAGTTTCAAGAAATTCAAACCAAAATTGACAGGGAGAAAAAATCCACTCCCAATGATGCCCATATAGATCCATACAACGACAGCCAAGGTTATTCTGATGATTACAAAGACAAATATTTTGATGAAACTAACGATGAAATCAAAAATAATTACACAATTACACCCAGTCAAATGGAATATGATGGGTTTACTGATATTATAGGAAAACGTGCGGATCAAAATTATGTGCTATAAGGTCAAATCAACGCGATGAATCGTCTATGTTAGGGGGAATCTTTCACATGTCTTGTGACACCATATTGTGCTGTGTTTATCTTTTGGCATGGGACCACACAATACAGCGCGGCCCACAGAAATCAAAATCGAAACAAAAACAAAAACCTGGAGAAGTCCTTCGTCTTTGTGGCAGTTGAAGGGTCTTCCCTTTTGCATTTTGAAGACTCAGCGGCTAATGCTAAGAACAATTCATATCACCGATATATATATGCGTCATTAACAATGATTTTGTTTAGTACAAACTAACAACCAACAAAACCCTCCAACAGAAGCAGCTGCTTCTTTTCTTCAACACCAAAAGCGTTTACACATCAATCCCCTAATGGTTTCATTCAACAGACTTTCTTTATTGAATTATCTAAGTGCATCTGCCTACGCTGTAGGCTTCATCATCCAGTTTAAACAGGACTATCAGTTCAGTGAATTCATTAGCACTTACTACAAGATAGATGATGCGAAGATAACTGCCCAATCTGTGAATAACTTGAATTTAGGTTTGAAGTCTTTTGAAATTGGCCCAACATTTAGAGGGGTCATTGGTGACTTCAACGCTGAAGTTATGAAACATCTATATTATAACAAGAACATTGCCTCCATTTCCTTGGACAGAGATTTGACCCTTGCAGAAGTTCAAGAAAATGCGCCAAAACATTTGACGAGATTGTCACAAATAAGCAAATTGGATGAAGCTCAACATCTAGACTATTTATTTGACGCATCTGGTGGTATCGGTGTTGATGTCTTTGTTTTAGATAGTGGTATCCAAGCTGATAACCCAGAATTCACTGAAAGAGTTACAAAGTTAGCCGATTTCACTGGCGAAGATGAACACTTAGCAGACACCAATGATTATGTTGGTCATGGTACTTACATAGCTGGTGTTATTGGTTCTCAAACCTACGGTGTTGCCAAGAAGTGCAATCTCTTTGATGTCAGAGTCACAAACAGTGAAGGTAAGACCAAATTATCCTCTATCATCAACGCTTTCAACACCATATCAGTTGACTCTGAAATTACTGGTAGACCTTCCTTGGCCGTAGTTCCATTGGTAATGAAAAAGAACGCCATTTTAAACAGTGCTGTTGAATCTTTAGTCAAAAGTGGAATCCCAGTCATCACTCCAGCTGGTAACGACGGCAAACAAGCTTGTAACTATTCTCCAGCCAGTGCCAAGGGTGCGTTGACTGTTGGTGCCATTGATGCTGAAACTGATTCTATCTCAAGCTTCAGTAATTGGGGTGCTTGTGTTGATATCTTTGCTCCAGGTGTCAAGGTTGAAACCACGAACAACACACCAAATGGTGAAAAGGTTGTCAAGTCTGGTACCTCTTTGTCTACTGGTATCGCTGCTGGTTTAGTGGCTTACTTTATGGGTATGGGCGACAGCGGTTTAAAAGCAGTCGAAAGAGTTATGGAATACTCCTTAGATGACCTCATTCCAGAGGAGCAATTGGAACTTAGACC
Source organism: Waltiozyma xylosica (assembly GCA_030581495.1). Lineage (NCBI taxonomy): Eukaryota > Fungi > Ascomycota > Saccharomycetes > Phaffomycetales > Wickerhamomycetaceae > Waltiozyma > Waltiozyma xylosica. Next base: position 130,597 of record JAKTTJ010000014.1, on the reverse strand, counting down.
ATTGACCTCCAACAAAATTCTTTTCAATGGGGAAGGTGAACCAAACTGGGGTCAGTCACCATAGAATTAAAACTGTTTTTTTTTGAGGAAGATGCGCGATATCAACTCACTTACTTGATAGATTACAAAGTCAAAACTGATGCAAATTATATACGGATATCAACAGGTATCTTAGATTTGTTTAAAATAATGTGGTAATGAATACTATTATTGTAAAGTTACAACTTGACAAGATACTACCTATTCTGAAATTATTCGATGATGAATTGGAGAGCATATATAACTTGGGGAAAGCGCCGTTGTGTCAAAGTGGTGCCTGGGAACTTTTTTCCCGAAACGGAAGCACGGTCCCTGTATGCGCCCGGTAGGGCCAGCAACAAATCAAATTCCGCAAAAAAATCCCCTGCTGGTGCAGCTAGTTGTTTGTTTTGTTATCTTGCCGAAAAGTTGGGAATTCCTGCTGATTGCGGGATAAAAAACTGATAAGAAAAAGTGCAGCAAAAACTGTCAGATTGAAGAAGAAGAGCAAGAAGAACAAGAGGAAGAACAAGTATACCGGGGTCTCGGGTTGATTCGAACTAGAGTAGGCGTAAGAAATACGAGTTTTTTCTCTGTGTACAGCGCACTTCATGTATTGAATTGACTAGTTGACCAGTTCAATTGTACCACCCCGATCGTCGCTATAACCTCTTCATACTTCACTCAGGTTCACTCTTTTAAGCACACGCACACACTCATACACTCTTCTTTATTGTTCAAGATTCAGTGCTCTATCGCTTAGCTGCAAAGTTACGACGCTTCTTCCGCAGATTTTGTTTACATTGATTGTTATCTCTGTCTGTGATCTTAAATTTCCCTCTCAAGTCTCGGTCGGATATCCAAATCTTAATATACTGAACTGCCAAACACGCAGCTAATCGGAACAAGCGAATTCCAACCACCGAGGTATCGATTTATTACTGCAGCTGACTTGTGATAACCATATTGCCGTTGGAGGTTTTTTTTGTTTTTTGTCATACATTCTTTGATTTGATTTGATTTATTTTGTTTTCATTCGGATTTACTGTTTTATATCAACAACCGCTTTCCTCAATTTCCAACAACGTCAACAACGTTGTGTCCAACATATTCATCTTTCTTTCCTGAGACCTTTTTCACGTATTATTTTTTTGTTATTTCCCACATTAGCAGCATATGATGTCAGTACATTCTAACCCTCTTGAAAAGACTCCGTCAACCTCATCCACAGTCAGTGAACCGACACCCAGCAGTAATAACAGTAACAGCAACAACAAGAAGACACAGAAATCCAGAAACGGCTGCTCCACTTGTAAGAGAAAGAGACTCAAGTGCGATGAATCCAAACCAAATTGCCAGAACTGCATCAAAAGAGGCATTGAATGTGGTGGTTATTCCACAAACTTCAAGTGGAAGTCCTTTGAAAATATTATGAACAAGACGCTATCTGAACAGAGCAGTGGCAAGACTGCTGCTAAAGAGAAGAAAGAAGACAAACTAACGACCAAAGAACTTCGAAAATCTGGTTATAATCCTATGGCTATATCCGCCATTGCCACGCCTATTTCAACAACTACAACTACAACTACGAACAACTTCAACGATCAACCACCAGCCAATACAACAACGACATCAGCTGAACCATTCCAGCATAAAAAGACCGTCCCACTGAAAGCAGCGCCATTACAAAAGAAACAGCGATCTTATTCCACTTCCTCGATGTCCAAGCCACCGAATATGGAAGATATGTTCCAACAGGCAGCTTATTCGATATCCGGCAGAACAACAACCGAGCTAGCAAAGGAGTCTGAGTTGATCAAGCAGGGGAGGAATCCAAATCCTAAAAGAAAAGTTGAAGAGCTTATTGGCAAAGAGGAAGATGGCACCAACGATGGTTCGAAGAGATTCAAAAGCATTGAAGAAAAGAGCGGTGGTAGTGTCCCTCCTCCTCAGCTGCCTCCTATATCCAGCATTCCAACTTCTCCAATATCATTGTCCCTAGGCTTACCAAACCTGACTTCTCATTCTCCAGGACTGCAGCATTCGCTACTATCTGCACCATCACCTTTCAATACCAATGGAAGTGTCAGTGGCAAGTCCCACAACCCAGGTAACTCGCCAACATTCTCTTCCATAGTTAGAGCGTTCGCCGATTTTGACAACATCAACATCCCTTCTCCATTGGCAATAGACCCTCTTTCTCCAACACCTTCGTTCAACAACCAAATCTCGCATCTTATCAACCAATCATCATCATCAGTAGCAGCAGCCCACAATGGAAAACCAATGCAGTCCCGGCAGCCACCATCTCACCAAGGTGGCGTCTCTATAGCTGCTGCTTCATTGCCGCTTTCCTCGAACTATTCGTCCAGTCAGAGCCAACCTTTGCAGAGATCCCAATCCATGGATTCTTCAGCCTCTTCCTATCGCCAAGAATTGTTGAATTTCTCCAAGTCTTTACAAACTGTCAATTCCACCAACAACAATAACAACAATAATAACAAACTTCCAGGGCTGATTCCTTTGAACCTCCAGCAATTTAACTTGTCTGCAACGGATTTTGCAAAGGTGTTCAATGCGTTCGATAAATACACCTGTGAGATCATGTCCATTAAGAACGGACCAAAATCTAATCCTTGGAGAACATTGATCTGGCCGCTAGGTTTGAAGCATTCCGTGCTGTTCAAATCTTTAGCCTCCATGTCTTTGTTCCATGTTGCAAGGGGAGATTCTTCAATGAAGAAATTAGGGTTGAATCTTATGAAACAATCTATGAACGAATTGGCAGAGGGGTTAATAGAGAATTCTATTCCAAACGAAGTCGCATTGGCCACTTGTTTGACGTTAGCTGTCACTGAAACTTGGGATAAACCCACCAGTTCAGGTCTGGCCCATTTGAAAGGTGCCAAATCGATCATCAACAAGCTGGATTATAAGTCGTTGAACATCAATGTTTCCAACTACAAGCTCTATAGATTCTTGATCAATTGTTTTGTTTATTATGACGTCATGGCAAGAATGTCCAGTGTCACGGTTAATTTGATGGATTCCGATTACGAAGAATCGGGTGCCTTGTTCCAGAACTTGAACAATTTCAAGATAATTGATGATGAATTGAAAGCTTACGAGTTGAAAGAATCCAGTAGAACCTCAAGTTATGGAGGAGGGTCAAATAATGGAGGTAATGGTATTAGTGGTATTGATGGTGGTGGTGGTCCAAGGAGTAGATCTGCCAGTTTCTCCACTTTCCAAAGTGTCAATGGTGATCTAACCCCTAACTTTGAGGAAATGTTCCCGAATGTGTTTGGATCCAATGACTTAAATGCCACGTTATTGAACGAAGATGATGGGTCCATCATCGATCCGTTGTTGGGCTGTGCTAGAGGGTTATTTATCATTATTGGTCGTGTTGCCACTTTTATTTCCAAAACAAGATCAATGAACAAGCTTTCACTCAGTACAATTTCATCAGCGGTCAATTTAAGACAAGAATTGGAGAATTGGAAGCCCGATTCTAAGATCAAATCAACTTTTTTCAAAAACGATCCAAATTTTGATTTGAGTTCTTGTATTGCCACTGCCGAATCTTATAGATATGCAACGTTGTTATACTTACAACAAGCTGTTCCGGAAGTTTCTGCCACTAATTCATTGGACTTGGCAGACAAAGTGTTGATGTTGTTGGCTTCGATTCCTACGGGTTCAAGTACATCCATCTTGCATATTTTCCCATTATTGATAAGCTCTTGTGAAATCATCGATCAAGATGATAGAGATTGGATCTTACAAAGATGGAAACTGTTAAGCGAGAAGATGTGGATCGGTACGATTGATAGAGCTACAGATGTGGTCAAGGAAGTCTGGAGACGTAAAGATCTTCTAGCATCTCAAAAGAAACCTTTAAACAAGGACCGTTTCCCGAAAGAATCGTCAAGAATGAAATCCACTGAATTGGCTAATTTGAAAGATGATGGCTCTGAAAGCAGCTCAGCTTCAGGGAAAATGGACGGTGATTGGGATTACTTCCAGAATAGAATCGATTCTTTGACAAAGCATAAGAACAGAGACCAACAAGGAATCAATAGTTGGACTCATTGGAGTACTGTTATGAAGGAGTGGAATTGGGAGATTTTGTTGGGTTAGTTAGTTAGACACACCAACTGGTTTGGTGTTAGCTGTTGAAAAAACAGATTTTTCTTTCGTTTAATTTTTGTGTTCTGATCTACATTTTATAATAATAGATATTTTTGGTTAAAACTTTATCATTGGTTAGTCATGATTTATTGATATGACTGTACACCAGGCCTGTAACGATACAATCAGGAAAATATAGTTGAATCATGATGAAATATACAATGATTGTGTTCATTTGTTGTTTTAAATGTATCAAGGATAACAATTAAAAGTGATATTTGAATTTGGAGCACATCAACAAAAGGTTGTTCTAAGGATAATGTTGATGATTTTTCATATTACTATTTTTTTAAAAGACGGTCACGTGAAATATACTATAAATCATCACGTGACTTCTGTAACCAAATACCAGTTACACACAGGTTGCCGCAGTAGCATGTTTTTTATATGTGTAATTTTTTTTGTTCTAGGACGTTCGCGTCAAGTCCTAAAACGGCAGTGGTTGGGAGCGTGTGCACAACAGCTCCAGAAATTTTTTATTGAACTTTTAAAAACGATAAAGAAAGAGATGAGGAGAGGCAACAGCTAAAATCACTAGGATCCAATACTGTATAGGAACACCAATAATTTCAACAAAAAACATATACACAAAAATGGTCTCCTCCCACAACAAAGACAAACCTTGGGATACTCCAGATATCGACAAATGGAAAATAGATGAATTCAAACCAGAAGATAATGTTTCCGGTATGCCATTTGCCGAAGAATCCTCCTTCATGACTCTTTTCCCAAAGTACAGAGAAGTTTACTTGAAACAGATTTGGGCAGATGTTACTAAGGCTCTTGAAGCCCATCATATTGGCTGTGTTTTGGATTTAGTCGAAGGTTCTATGACCGTGAAGACTAGCAGAAAGACCTTTGATCCAGCTATCATTTTAAAGGCCAGAGATTTGATCAAGTTACTTGCTAGATCTGTTCCATTCCCACAAGCAGTCAAGATTTTACAAGATGATATTGCCTGTGATGTCATCAAGATTGGTAACTTTGTCACCAACAAGGATAGATTTGTCAAGAGAAGACAAAGATTGGTTGGTCCAAATGGTAACACCTTGAAAGCTTTGGAATTGTTAACCAAATGTTACATTTTAGTCCAAGGTAACACCGTCAGTTGCATGGGTCCTTACAAGGGTTTGAAGGAAGTGAGAAGAGTTGTTGAAGACTGTATGAAGAATATCCACCCTATCTACCACATCAAGGAATTAATGATCAAGAGGGAATTACAGAAGAAGCCGGAATTAGCGGAAGAAGATTGGTCCAGATTTTTACCAATGTTTAAGAAGAAAAACGTCCAACGTAAGAAACCTAAACAAGTCAAGGACGAAGAGCTCAAGAAGAAAGAAAAGAAGGTGTACACTCCATTCCCACCTGCTCAATTGCCTAGAAAGATTGATTTACAAATTGAATCTGGTGAGTATTTCTTGAAGAAGAATGAGAAGAGAGTCAAGGAATTAGAAGAAAAGAAGGTCAAGCAAGCCGAGCATAAGATCACCAGAGAAGAAGAAAGAGCAAAGGACTATGTTGCTCCAGAAGAAGAAGAATACCAAAGCACATTGAAGAAGGAAAAGAAGTCCAAGAAGAGAAGTAGAGACGACGAAGGCGAAGAAGAAGAATCTAAGAAGGAAAAGAAGGAGAAGAAGTCCAAGAAGGCCAAGGACGAAGAATAAGAGCCCTTTCAAATCTGAGGAGACATCATATTATGTGTAGCATTATTTTGTAAATTATAAATTAAATCCATCGTATCGTATCATCTTTATTAAAGTATCAGTGAATCTTTAAACCATGTCTGGCGCAATTCTTTGTATGGATCTGCTGTTGTTGTCCCAATACGGTAATAAGCGCGGCGGTTTGGTTTGTTTTATGGTGGACGTGGCAGCCGGGCTCTTCCGCTTTATTGGAAGGAAAAACTGGGCAAAGTGTTAAACCCGGATCAGCTGCCGCTACTACCGGGAAATTGCAACTGAACAAAACAAACAACTTTTGAAAAATCCTAGAACACCCCCAATATTCGGTCCAATTGGGTATTGGTTTTATCAGATATCACTCTTGACGCATCATTGTACGACTCCAAAAGCATCTTTTTTTTTCCTGATTCATTTCTACTTTGCATTATCTCTCTCCTTGGTTGGTTTTTTTGGGATACTACCATCATTTCCTTTCCTTCTTTCCCAAATTCAGCTATAACAACTTACTATTTGTATTGATCTACACCACTCTTTGAGCTCTTCAACAATTATCCTAATCCAATGGATCAAAGTGGACACCTACCATTGCTCAGGTTCATGGAATCTGAACAGTTCACACTCTTTGTCTGTGTGTCTTATATCTCCAAATATGCCGATAACATAGGTCTGCATCATTATTTATGCCAGAAGCTTAAAACGGATTTCAAGATTGAAGAAATCATGTTTTTCATTCCTCAGTTGTGTCAGATATTAGTCACTGTTGAAACAGAATCCATGGCATTGGAAGATTTGCTATTGGAGTTATCTCAAAAGAATTGTCATTTCTCCTTGTCCACATTTTGGTATTTACAAGCGCATTTGACAGATTTGGCTCAAGATCCAAACAGTTTTGCCTTTCAAAGTGCCAGAAGGGTTCTGAACCAGCTTCAATACATTCTTTTCAGTATTGGATCTCCTCCATCTATTAAGTTCAGGGAAAATGTTGCTCCATCTGTGGTGTTGTCTTCTTTGATAGCAACAACGATGACTCTGCCGCAAATGGCAACCTTTGCTGCACCAATAGTGAAATCTCAAGGGAGACAACAGAAATCCTTTATCTTTGAAATTGCTAAGAATTTTAAATCCAAACTCACTGAAAACCTGACTTTGAAGAACACCAAGTCCAATTCAAGACTGACGTCAAGCTCGTCTGCCATGACGTATGAGACCATTAGAAAATCATCTATGGATGAAAGCTATAGAAAGGAGGCACCAAAGCCGACCAATAACCAAAACAAGGCGTTTGACTTCTCGTTGATTGACGAATATACCGATGATATCATCAACAAGGATAAGAGATTCCCAAGAAAGAAGTCCTTGATCAAGAACCAGTTTTACGAACAAGAGGATTTATCCACTGCTTCAACCCCTACATTCAACAACGAACTCAATTCGTACTCTTTACCAGACTTGAAAAGATCCAATACCTCAGGGAGCTCCCCGATGGTAAGACCAAACTCTTCAAGCGAATCTGTGTCATCCACTCCAGGGTTCAAAACCGGTCCAAGAGAAAAAGAAAGAGAAAGAGAAGGTCGTTTGGTCTCGCTTTCTTCGAACCATGGTGCTAATGTGAGAAATGTTTCTCCTTCCATTATGTCTACGACTTCCAAGATCAAACTATTGAAATCCAATTATTTCAGATGCCAAACCCAATTTGCCATCGCTTTACAGACCATTTCCATTAGATTATCACAAGTACCTAAAGAGGCTAGACTTTCTGCATTAAGAGCAGAGTTGTCCTTGATGAACAGAGATTTACCAGCGGAAGTTGACATTCCTTTTTTATTACCAACCAATAGAAAGGGTAAATTGCATAGAATTGTTCAAATTGCCGCCAACGAAGCTGCTGTCTTGAACTCTGCCGAGAGAGTTCCTTTCTTGTTATTGATCGAATATCTCAGTGATGATTTGGACTTTGATCCAGAAACAGAGTCAAATGACAGACTTCTCCATGAAAAGCCTAACAATTCCTATATTTTCGATCTAGGTATTCAAACAAACAACATCAACAACAATAGCTCTTCAGACACGGGGAATTCCCTATATTATAACGATAGACCGGTTGAGACCGATTTAGGAGATCTTTCAGTGGTTCAACTGAGTAACAGCAGCAGCAGAAGTAATATCAACAGAAGAGAAAGTGAAATCATCAAGCATGAAGTGTTAATCTCCACAGCTCAAAAAGTTCCAATGATCCAAGGAAACGAATTGATGGATCCCGAAAGAAATGAAGAATTAAATTTCCAATCCAAATACGATGAACATATGTCTTCCTCTAAGGACAAGAAGAGTGGATCTGATGATATTGCTACTCAAATGAGAATAGCGTCGTTGATGTTAAACCAATTGGATTCCAACACAAGCGGCAGTACTTCGTTACCATTGGATCAATCAGCTGCTATCAAAGCCAGAATCATTGCATCCATGCAGTCTTTACAGGATCAATTCGGATATAAAGATCTCGAAGCCATTCATGGTGAAGCAGGTGAACGTAAATTGGAGAACGATTTGAAATTAGGTGGTGTTTCAGGGAGTAATTCTTCCACTTACCTAGGTGAAGATTGGCAATCGAAGAAGGAGAGAATCAGAAAATCATCGAAATATGGACACTTGCCAAATTGGGATCTATGTTCAGTTATTGCCAAGACTGGTGATGATTTAAGACAAGAAGCATTTGCCACTCAAGTGATTCAAGCCATGTCTCAGATCTGGAAGACAGCTAAGATTGATGTCTGGGTGAAAAGAATGAGAATCCTAATCACTAGTAATAACACTGGGTTAGTGGAAACTATCACAAATGCTCTTTCGATCCATTCCATTAAGAAGGAATTGACTAAAATCTCCATCGAATCAGGTGATAATCCAAAGGGAACAATTTCCACAATCATCGAACATTTCGAGAAAGTCTTTGGTTCGAAAGATTCTTCCAAATACAAAAGAGCACAAGATAATTTCGCCAAATCATTGGCTGCTGCTTCAGTGATGTGTTATCTGCTTCAGATTAAAGATCGTCATAACGGTAACATCATGTTGGATAACGAAGGTCATATCATTCATATTGATTTCGGGTTCTTGCTTTCCAATTCCCCAGGTTCAGTTGGGTTTGAAGCAGCTCCTTTCAAATTGCCGTTTGAATATGTTGAATTATTAGGCGGGCTAGAAGGAGAATCATTCCTTAGATTCAAACAGCTTACCAAGGATGCGTTTAGAGAACTTCGTAAACATGAGGAATCGTTGGTCAATATGGTGGAATTAATGCAGAAGGATTCAGGTTTACCATGTTTCAAAGCCGGTGTCCAAACCTCCGTCCAATTTAAACAACGATTCCAATCTCATCTTTCCGATGAAGAATGTGATGCCTTTGTGGAAAACTTCTTGATCGCTAAGAGTATTGGGTCTTTGTACACCAGGTTGTACGATCAGTTCCAGTTGATGACCCAGGGGATTTATAGTTAAGAGGCACAGCTTGTTAGAAGTAGGGCATCTACTGTAAATATTATAAATATTATTATAAATAATAGTAATAATGATAGTAAAAATAATAGTCATGATATTCGTAAAAAACTATTTTATAAAATATGTACCAAACATATTTATTCCTCTGATTTATTTAAAACTTGAACTTGAGCTTCAACTTGGATTTAGGCGGACCATTGCTGCTATTGTTGTTGTTGCCATTGCTAGATCCAGTTCTACCAAACCCAGACGTAGATGACGATGAGCTGGAGGAAGAAGAGGACGCTGGAGGAGCACTACCCTCTCTTGGAAGACTTGGCAGTGGTGGTGGCTTGTTTTGTGGTGGTGGAGGTGGTGGAGGAGGTCTGCCTTGAGGTGGTGGTGGAGGAGGTGCAGAGCCAGAATTTGGTGTCGATGGTTTACCATATGGTCTGCCTGATGGTGGTGGTGGTGGTGGTGGTGGTGGAGAGTGTTTGTTGATTCGGTGTCTACTGTAGTCGGAGGAACTTCCATGAGAAGGTTTGGAGTATGGCCGTTCACGGGATCTGTCGTGGGATCTGTCGTGCTGTCTGTCATGAGCTCTGTCACGTGGCCTGTCGTTAGATCTTTCATTTGGTCTACTGTACGGACGCTGACGTTCTTGTTGAACGGATGAGTATTTCTTCGAGTACGGTCTTTCATTGGACTTAGGTTTGAACGTGGAACAAGAAGAGGAAGCGGACGATGAGGAAGAAGAAGATCCAGGCGATGGTGATTCCGCACGGGATGGCTGTCTCGAATAAGGAGACGATGAACTTTGAGACGGCTTGGAACCGTACTTGTTTGATGGTTTGGCCAATGGTGCAGATGAGGAATTCGAAGAACTGTAAGAAGACGATCCCCCAGTCGAAGAAGTCCCTGGTGTTGGCGCATGTCTAGAGCCCGGCTTCAGAGAAAACTTCTTGAAATTTGTCGATGAAGAAGAAGGAACATTTGGAGAAGTCGAAGCAGCCTTTGGAGCAGGACCAGTATCTGTCGATGAAGATGAATCATTTGAAGAAACAGAGTTGGGTTTGAAACCCCTTGGCGAGGTTGGAAGAGGCTTAGAATTGATCTCAGAAATAGGAGAAGCAGAAGGAGGTTTCGGATCCGCTTTAGCTTTCTTTTCGTTGTGATTCGCATCTGTCATTTCCTTGTCTGATAGTTTCTTCTCACTTTCCAATTTCGTCTGTGCAGGAGATTCAGCAAAAATGTTGGTATCTGGTTCCTTCTCTTCGACTGTCGGTGTATTCACTTCCGGTTCGACAGAAGTCTCCGCAAGTTCGTGCTTGATAGGCAGAGGTTTATTAGAGAATGTAAGCTTAGTGGCAGCAGCAGCAGCTTTAGGGCCAGTGCCCTTCTTACGTCTGAATGGATCAGATGACGCAACGACCAATCGTCTGTTGGTGGAGATTCTAATGTATCTTAATGGACCGGATTTGGTACGTCTAATCTCACTCTTGAATTTCGGAACCTTTTTTGGTGAACCCTGTGCTGCAGTTCGAGCCAATGGCTTAGCCTTCACAGGTGTTTGCTTTGGTTCAGGTTTCACAGTCTTCCCAACGTCAGCGGTATCATCAATTGGTTTCAAGGCTTCTGTTGTAATAGGAATCGTGACAATCTTGGACTCTGGCTTGACAACAGGATCAACAGTAGGTCTAGGTAGAGGTTTGGAAATCTTGATGGCAACCTTGGTCTTACCGGTGGTGACTGCCATTGGGGTAGTAGCGGTCGTCACAGTGGCTGAAGGAGCCTTGACTGTCATCTTGAGGGTAGGCTGTTTAACAGTGGTCGAAACAGCATTGGTGCCGCCAGTGACAGCCTTGATGGTGAGTTTCTTAGGAATGGTGATCTTGAACTGACCTTCTCTCTTGAACACAATCTTACCTTTACCCAGATTGGTAGCGGTGATTTTCTTCTGTCTTGGGATCTCAAACCTCACAATCAAAGAGTCTTGAGCTTTGAACAGAACTGCAACAATGGCCAACAAATCACGCTTAGCGTTCAACGATAGCAAAGGATGTCTCACAGCTTCCCATAATATATCCACAAAGGGCTTGTATTCTGCCAAATCTCTTCTTAATAGTTGGATGGAGCCTTTGATCGAAGATCTAGCAATGGCATCCTTCTTCGACTCCAAGAGATCATTCGAACCTTCTTGAACAACAACAAAGCCTTCACCAGACCCATCTGCAACAGCAGCACTAGCACCAGCTCCAGCTCCAGCAGCAAGGTTGTTTTGCGACTCTTCATCTTTCAATTCCATGACAATCTCTTTCGTCAACTCAGACTCATCTAGCAAGTTAGCAAATCCTAGTAAGGCAGCTCTGCCAACAGAAAGAACAAACTTCTCAAGCAACTGAGCTTTCACAGCATAAGATTTTTCAAAGAAAAGTGACGTAAAGAAATACTCAAGCATTGTCTTGTTTTTCAAAGCCCCCAAATCAAACAACCCTTCAAAGGCCAAAACTCTGATATTATCACTGTACGATGGTTGTGTCTTATTTAGTAAATCGTCAATTGAGAATTCGAACATCCCTCTTCTGGCCAATCTTAACTTCTCCGTCATGGAAATCGCACCAATTTTTTGATCACTCACAGAAGCCCATTCGTCCAACTTTTGATGTCTTGAAATCTCATCAATGGCTTCTTTGAGAAACAATCGATCAGGTTCTGTCAAAGCGTCGGCACTTTCAACCAATGGATTCACTAACAAAGCATGGCTGATACATTCGATCAAATGGCCAATGTAATACTTGTCCGAGTATGGGTTGTTCAAGTTCTCATTAAACTTCAACAGGTTCAACAAGAAATTCCTCACGTCCATTGGAACATTGTTATTCTGATCTTTGATTGTGGAAAGAGCCAAAGGAATGGCTTTCTTGATGAAATAAGACGGGAAGTCCACAAAATTATTCGGCAGTGGAATTGGGGAGTATGGGAAACAAAACAAGTTCCTAAACGTCTTCATCAAATGTGTCTTACCAATCCATTTCACCTGTGGTTTGGCAAACTTCGCAAGCCCCAACGCCGCTTCAACTCTTACACCATAGTAATATCTTGCATCCATCAAAGTTCTCAATAGAATCGAAGAGTAAAGAGCCGATGGGTTGGAATCCGAGAAATATGAGACAGACTCCAACTGAGCTTCAATGTCACGATCTTGTTGCAATTGGGATGCAAACATGTAATCCGGTTGATTGATATAAATCTGACAAATCCACTCGAAATCAGCATCGATTCTAATCCATTCAAAGGCTTCGTTAGACATCCGTTCTTCTTCTTCTTTGCTCCAGTCCGTCAATTCCCACTCCTTGATTTCCTGATCGGATTGTAACGTGTCACCAAGACAATGCAACAAGACACTCTCTTCCTCTTCAGCACCACCACTACCACTAGCATCCTGCTTGTCCGTTTTCTTCTTATTTCTCTTCAATCTCTTGTACTTCGTGTTGTATTGGATATCCAACTTGGTGAAACCCTCTTTCAAGTCCACAATGTGTTCATAAGGCGTACCGTCTGCTTCATGGATTCTGATGGTCATAGGACCGGTGAACAGAGTTGCGAGACCAGAGTGTTGTTGTGAGTGAGATGGATATGCGTTACTTCCATCATTCGTCTCTTGACTAGAATTAGCTTGGTTCTCCAGTTCTTTGTTAGAATCGTCCAAGAATGTTCCTTCAGTAGCGTGATATTTCGGCGACTCTTGCTGTTGGACTTGCCTTATCCCCATTTCAATAAACATTCTTTTCTTGTTGAATCTTTGAGTGACTCTGAAGATTGGAACACCTCTGCCGTACACCCATTGTTTGAAGAACGTATCCAATTTGTTACGGTTGACCTTCTCACATACATGTTGGAAGTTGGAGGTACTGAGACAACCGTTTGCCAGATCTCCCGACATAGCTTGAAGGAAAATCTTGGGAATCACTCTGTAAAGACCAAATGATTTATCGGTCTTGGTCATTCTTTTGTCAAGAATGAAAAGAACCAAAGGAGCCTTCAGCCTCAAGAAATCCAAATCCTTTACAGAAACAGGATACTTCAAAAATGGATTAGCCAAAGGCCGTTGATTAACGTCCTCTTCACAGATCAAATTAGATTGTTTCTTTATTCTGTACTTGAACTCGTTGACACCCATCAACTTCTTGATAAACTGGAATGCCATGAAACGAGCAATACCAATAGTAACCCACAAATCATTGTATGCCTTCGGAACCACATTGATACCGGACCATTGTTCGGCTAGAGCAACTGATAATGTGAAAGTTGTTGGGTACAAAGGTTCGATTTCATTGGTGGCATAAAGCAATTTGTCATTGAACATTGTGACCCCTCCAAACCCTGCATAATCAACATCGATATCTGAAACAAACACAAATGCATTAGATGTAAACGGAAATGAACCGAATTCACGGGAATAGAAGTCAAGCGCTTTGTAAAGGAAAATCGACGTATTGATTGCATTTTCTCTCTGCGATGGCATACAGTAAACTGCAGAAGGAATCTGAGTTGTATCTTTCTCATTTCCAGACTCAGGCTCTTCTTCTTCCTCCTCTTGCAAGTTGATCAATGGGCATTGAATGAACGCCCCAACAGACCACCCAATATGGTGAGCCGACGTCAGGTTGAAGACTTCATATGACACCACCTTCTTGGATAGATCAGTCGAATGTGGACTTTCTTTTTGGTTTGCAAAGTCAGCACCAATGACTAAAACCTCAGCAATCTCGTCTTCTTCATCGTCATCATCGTCGTCGTCTTCATCAAGATCTCCTTTCCTGGAACCTTTTAAAGATACAGAACCGATTACTCTTGGACAGCCAATATCTTTCACGGTTCGTGGAACACTGATATCAATTTCCCATGTCGATTTCTCGCACAGGCTGTCAATACAAGGAACCCAAGAGGACGTGCTTATACCGTAGCTGGAGTTATTTGTGTATGCATGCCATTCAGATTTATTCAAACTGGACCCTTTGCCACCAACAAAATGAACACCATTCTGTGGATTCTTGACCAAAAATTCGATATTCACAGTCACAGGAGTGTACGATATTTCGTTTGTTGTGGATGGGCGATGTGAGCCTGGAGTTTCTCTGTATGACGGTGTATAATGAGAATTGGATGCAGTGTTTGGATCGTTGAGTGTAAGTTTTAATCTCTCTGGCATGAAAATTGTAAGTTCCTCAGAGTTTTCTCCACTCAAGATCTTCTTGAAATTATTTTTGTATAGATGATGTTGGCGAATATCAGAAACTGATGCTGGTTTGTTGGTTTGATGTGTGAACTGTTTGAACTCGTCATTGAGAGGATCTAAATGTAAATAGTCCACTCTTCTGTTGTTCACCAGGACGTCCGTGATTTCCATTTGCCTACAGTCCAATTTGATGTATTTCAAGATAGGTTCCGTAGGTACGACCATAAGTTCTGTAAAACCCTTGATATAATTGTTCTCCAAGTCCACGTCAATTGAGATCTTCTGATGTTGAATCCTATAGTTTCTATTGGAGAAAAAACCTCCTCCACGTCGTGAATGTGCACCTGGCGTCGTTGCTGCGACACTCGGATGGTCGTGTGGTGCCATGAGTGGTATGTGAAATGCAAGTAGTTTAAAAAATGAATAGCAAAAAAACGAAAGTAAAAAAAAAATAAAGGAAACTTGTTTTGTTGTGAAATAGACAACAATTTTTCATTTTGTTGATGGCGCTACGTTCACTGTATCTTTGTTTTTGTTTACATAGTCCGCTAAATTTGAATCTGCCACCAAAATTGATGAAAAAAGTCGCGAACATCCTGGAAGGCGCATAATTAATAAATGCGCTTTAAAAAATTAATGGATTCTGAGATGAGTTAAAGTTGACAGCTAACCTGAAATTTAATACCTATTAAGTGGGAACGCTCTATAAAAGACACCAGAATGGCAGGGAAGAAACAATCAAAACCAAATAAGACAGTAAAGGCAACAAAACCAGTCAAGAAATCTTTCAAGATATCCAAGAACAAAAACTCAACAAAGTCTAACTCAGTTAAAATGGCCAAATTGGATCAAGTTGAACTCACAGATCTGTTCAACACAGAAGATGACAACTCTACAGTGGATTCCAAGTCAGCTATCGATATTAAAGAAATTAAGAGTGCTATTATCCATGACAAAGAAAAGAAGGAAAAGGATAAAGCCACAGAGAATGACTTGATGTCACAACTTGACTCTCTTCTGGAAATCTAAACTTGCCCAAACCTTCCCAAATAAAACTATCACCATGATACCTATAATAGATATGATAGCAACACTTTGTGATCGAAGGCTTATAATAATGACATTCCTCTCATTGAACATTATAATTCCTCACAATTTGCATACATCCCACAGAACACCTGACACAACAAAAAAAGGCTCCGTATCCTTAGTTCACATCTTATATAAGGGACTTTACACTTTGTATTTACATTTCATACACCCATTGCATTTATTCGATTATTTATTCGTTTCTTTCTTAAAATTCTTTCTTTGTTTAGAAAACATTGAATTAAATGTTGGTAGTTATCATACACATGAATATATGCATGGTGCCTGGATGCTTAGTCAGATTTTCCCTCCAATTCTGTGCCGCGTTTTGTCCTAATAGTTCCAGTGACAGAAACTGCTGTGTGCTTTTTTTGTCCGTTGTTCTTAAAAATCACGCGTCAGGGTTCAGCTGAAATGTCCAATGGTGTCAGATCGCCCCACCAAATTTACTGTAGCGAATTGCACGCAATAATGACTGTTCCTTTGGAAAGCTTCTCTCTTAGTTTTTAAAGGTTTACGCCTACATGGATATGCATTTCAAGCAGTTCACAGCGTATATTCCCATATTTTAGGAACCATCGATGTCAATGGTGTATCCCCATCTAATTCTAACGGTTTAGTTGGAGAATTCAAAGTTGTAGGGATTTTCGAAAGTCTCCACATCATCTGATCTGGCGAACGCGGAGTTTGGAGTCACCCGGCTCTTTAACTCGCTCCACCCCCAGATTTTCAGCGTATGAAAACTCGCGATTATTGCCTGAAGCAGCATATTCCTGCGGGTTTGTGGGCGCCTTTCGGTGACTTTTAGGTGCAAGATATTAAGGCAAACGCCATTTTGACAAAGACCCAAAACAAACATATGGGGTATTTTACGGCTGCACTACTCCTTCCCCATACCCCATATTTTTAATCCTGTTCTATAGGATATTTAAAGATTTATCCTTGTCTTACAAGATACCTTGCACTACGAACCAACCATAACGAGAGTCAAAACACACACTTACACTGAAATCGCTACTACGAAGCTCTCTAACTGCATATAAATATAAACGAAATCTCACCGCCAACACCAAAAAAAATCGAAGAATGAAGACGCAAAACATAGTCAGGAGTCACGCGGATGCTGTTGATTCTCTGGGATACGGCCCCCTTGCTACTTACCCAATGAATTACAACGATCCAACTTCTGTGATAATGAATCCGTCAAATGGCACAGCGCCTCTGTACAACTACAACATCTGGAATCCTTCGTTTTCAGGAAACAACATTCCATATCTGAATTCCCAACAACTGCCAAGGACTAATTACACTTACATGCAAAGACAACCTAACCAGCAGCAGGTGTCATCTCCAGAGCAAACAGAAATTCTTATAAACAAATTAAACGACCTTTCAGTTGCAGAGAGTAAACCAAAGTTTCAGAATAATCACCACAATACCCAGCGCAAACCAAGTGTTCCTCATGATGACAATGTCTTTCATTTGCCACTGGAACTTCAAGGTGGGTTATCCAACATCAACTCAAGAAGACCTTCATTCACCGCTGAAAAGACATTAACTTCTTCTTCCAATAATGGATTCGATGGCAGATTCAATTCTACTGCAAGGAATAACATGGAACTTTATGCACATTCCAATAATTTCAACAATGGTAATAGCAACGGTCTGAACAATTTGAATGGTGGAGGTGCTTACAATATATACGAACCTTTCAAAAACTCTACAGATTTGATGAACGATTTTAGATCTAGAAGACCAAGTATGCAGATCAACCCACAGACTGCCATTCCCATCATGAATACATCTGGTGCATCGTCTTTCAGTGACTCCTCAAATATTCGCTCTATTGATAATGGTCTTTTACTGAACAAAGAGAATAGAATTCTTACCTCTTCTGAATTGAGAGTTTCATACCAGAGAGCAGACAATTATTTTGCCGTTGATTCCTGTGAAAAATTCTATGGGTTCTTGAAGGGTGAAGTTGCCACAAATTTGTACTTGAGTAAAGTGATTCTGAATTTAAAAAAGCTCAACAACATATTCAATCTACCAAACAGGTTAATGCTCGCCCTGACAAAGGCTGGCAAGTTTGAGCTTCTTTCTTTCCCAATCAGTTCAACACTTTTGATCAAAAAGGGCGATTTGGTTCTCTGTGATGGCGATAGAGGTAAGGATTTGGTTTATGTTTTGGATGCTGAGTTGTCATTGGATTTGGCAATTTTGATCAATTACCTCAAGAAGAAACTTCACTCCAAGTCTTTGAATTACTGTAACGATGAAGTTGACAATAACCAAAGTTTCAAAGGTAAAACCATCTCCAATACAATCTATGATCTTGTGAATGGTTTAGGAATTCTTGATGAAGAAACACAATTTCAAATCCCACTGAAGTTGGTTTTACGTTTTGCTAACGTCCATGAAGTCCAGAACCTCAAATATAAACTCATCGAAGAAATCAAATCGTTGAAGACATGTATTTTGAAAATTTCCAACAACAATGATGACAAGTTACGTGAAAATCTCATCATTAAGAACTCTGAGTACCAATTTGATGAAAAGAAGTTGATTTTCTATTACTACTCCAAGGGAGGGAAAAGATTAGATTTCAGAATGTTGATCAAAGAATTGTTCAAGATCTACAAGACTAGAATCTGGCTATGTGCAATCTTGAACCCGGTTCCAAACACCGCTGTAGACAGTGAGGTTGACTACAGTTGGATAAATTCAGTGAACATTAACACGGTCGAACTTGAGACTTTCTCATCTGATGATTTCCACGTGACGAATCTCCAGTTGATCTACGAAGAACTTCTTGGTACAACCACACAACATAATGCATCTGAAGCCAGCTCAGCAAATGTCAAAAATGTCAAATAAACTTATCATTCAAATCATTCATTTCCAAAAAAAATTTCACATCCGGAAGACCACAATTTCAAGAGGTGGCACGTAGTTAACTCAAACATCTGTTCATCGACAAGACGATTTTTTTAGAACGTTATTATAGAGGTTCATGGCACCATTATGCTTACATACATCGATACATCGAACCATTCTTGATTTCTTTTCAGTTAATTTGAGACGAAACTTCTCATTTTCATTTGCTTATGTTTTTTCTTTTTTTTCTGCTGCTTATTTTTCTTCTATTTCATGTTATATAACGGATGATCTTTATAAACTTTTTTTTACAATAGATTGCTAGATGTGATAGATACAATATACGTTATCTTTAAGCAAAAAGGGTGATTATGTAACATCGACATTTGATAGCTGTTGATCAAAATATTATTACTACAGTACTAGCTCAATAGATCAAAGAGCCATTGATGCCATTAGATGATGATATCACAATACTTCGGGGTTCACTACTGAGATATATATATTATACCGATAACCAGGGAACTAAGGTCACGAAATGTTTGTGGTCTTTTATAAGAGGTATAAAAGATGGAGTCTCTTGTCCATTGATTATTTGGACCTAATTGGCCTGTACACCTGTTTAATAAAGATAAAAAAACCCACAAAAACGGACTCACTAATGCTTCAAGTTGCATAACAAACTCCGCGAATTTTTGAATTTGTATGCAGGTTATTCATTTTCAGGGTGTTTTTTTATGCAAGTTTTCTCCAAAAATGGCACGCTGATCATAAAAAAAAAAAAAACCCAAAAACGGGTCAAAAAGAGGGTTTCCACCTTGGTTGAACAGCTTATGTCCACCTTGTTATGAACTGAGAAGCCCCCCAGCTGGTAAGTATTAGAGAGGCTCATGTATGTCGTAAAGAATGAGAGTAACGTTAGTTGTACTGTGTTCTGGTTGGTCCAGTCTTTACAGCCAGGCCGCACGGTACGTGCCACAGCACTAGTGTTTTTGCGGTATCTCATACGTTCTTGTTAATTTAATTTTTGGGTGTGTTGTATGTAATCTTTTTAATCGCTGCAGTTGTATAATAAACAGACAATGCACCGGGAAATATGTAATACCTCACGGTATATATTTGCTCGTATCTGCTGTTTAGTACTAAGTTTTTTTTGCTCACGATGCACACCTGACAACAAATTAAGACATAAATGATTTCTTCCTGAAACGAGACATATTTGATACCACACAAGCAACTACACAATGGTCAGTTTCACAAAAGCATTTTTTGCCTTATTATCAGCCTCTGTGTCGCTTGTGACCGCTGAAACCCATGAATATTATTGGACCACAGGTTGGGGTACAGCCAACTTGGATGGTTTCGAAAGACCAGTGATTACATGTAATGGTGAATTCCCATGGCCAGATATCCAAGTCAACAAAGGTGACAGAGTCGTTGTTCATTTGACCAACGGTTTCAGTGATAGAAACACCTCTTTGCATTTCCACGGTATTTTCCAACACGGTACTGCTCAGTTCGATGGTCCTGAAATGATCACCCAGTGTCCAATCGGTCTCAACGAAACCATGGTTTACAACTTCACTGTTCCAGACCAACATGGTTCTTACTGGTACCACTCACACACCAAGGGCCAATACATTGACGGTATGAGAGGTTTATTCATTGTCAGAGACGACGAAGATTACCCATACAAATTAGGCGAAGATTACGACGAAGAATTATCCTTGACTTTCCAAGAATGGTATCATGATGTTTCTGATGATTTATTACGAAGTTTCTTGAACAAAAACAACCCAACTGGTGCTGAACCTATCCCTCAGAACTTCTTGGTTAACAACTCCTTAAGTACTACTGTAGACGTCCAAGCAAACACAACTTACTTGATGAGATTGATCAATACTGGTGGTTTCACTTCCTATTACTTCTTCATCGAAGACCATGACTTTGATGTTATTGAAGTCGATGGTATTCCAGTTGAAAGAAACACAACAAATATGCTGTACATCTCTGTTGCTCAACGTTACACCATCTTGTTGAAAACCAAAGAAGATACCTCCAAGAACTACGCCATTATGCAAATTGTCGATAGTAGTATGTTAGATAAGATTCCAGACGATTTGAAGCTAAACTCGACCTCAACCCTATCTTACTCTTCTGATAACTCTGAAGTCGAACAAGTTTATGTTGATTCTTTGGACGATGACGTTGTCTTTGATGATTTCAATTTGATCCCAATTTCCAAAGTCGAACTGTACGATGAGCCAGATGTTCAAATTACCCTTGATGTTAATCTGGACAACTTAATTGACGGTGTCAACTACGCTTTCTTCAACAATGTCACTTTTGTCGCACCAAAGACCCCAATCTTAATTACTGCTTTAGAATCTGGTGATTATGCTACCAATGCTGCTATCTATGGTTCCAACACTAACACTCATGTCTTACAAAAGGATGATATTGTTGAAATCATTATTAACAACTCTGACAAAGGTAAGCATCCATTCCATTTACACGGTCATGTCTTCCAAGTTCTTGAAAGAGCCCCTTCCGTTGATGACAGTGAGCCTCCAGCTGTCTTTGATTCAGATGAGAGCCATGATTTCCCTGAATATCCAATGATGAGAGATACCGTTCACGTTAACCCACAATCCAATTTGGTTATTAGATTCAAAGCTGATAACCCTGGTGTTTGGTTCTTCCATTGTCACCTCGAATGGCATTTGGAACAAGGTTTAGCCTTGGTCTTTGTTGAAGCTCCTTTGGAAATTCAACAAAATGAATCCCAACAATTAACCGATAACCACAAGGCTATCTGTGCTAACGTTGGCATCAATATCAACACCAATGCTGCTGGTAACACCAACTTCTTGGATTTAACTGGTGAAAATGTCCAACTAAAGAATATTCCATTAGGTTTCACTGCTAAGGGTTATGTCGCTATGGTCTTCTCCTGTTTAGCTGCAATCTTAGGTTTAGCCACTATTGCCTTGTACGGTTTGAGTGACTTGACGCATGTCGAGGAGAGAGTTGCTAGAGATTTAGACATTGATTTAAGGGAATTTATTGACAATGATGAATCCAGTAAGACGTCCGTTGAATCTGTTCAAGCTGATGCTAAACACTAGAGCACATAGCATGTATGCAGTCCGTTATATATATAGTTTGATTCATTAATCATACAGTTTTAATTCGTTTCTTTTAATACAATATTTTTCTTAAGCGTTAATACCAGCTCGGGAATTCAGACTTATGGAACCAGTACAAATATCCCCATATTTGTTACAAGTCTTGAGTGAAATTGATTAGCAAATATTTTAGCGGTACCGTATCACTTAAAAAAACATTAATTATAATAGAGCGATATTTATGAAACTCAAGTGAGAGTTCAAAGGGAAAACCCCAAGTACAAACTAATTATAAAACAAAACAAAAAAATATGCCATAAAACCGACTTGCAGATACAACAAAACAACCAATTAACTTAAACTAACGACCAGATCCGATAGACACGATTAAACTCTCTTGTATAAATCATCAACGGCTTGCTTATTAGCTTCCAAGATCTTCTTTCTTTGTAACTTTTGAGCAGAGGTGACGAAACCATTTTGTGGGGTCCATTCTTCGTCAACAAAGACAACACCAGCAACCAATTCGATACCGTTCAAACCTTGAGACTTGGCAGTAGCGACTAAGGATGCGAGAACCTTAGCGTTCAAGTTTTTGTCATGCAGAGCCTTGTGGACTTCTTCTTCGGAGCTGGAGGTTAAGTTCATTTCGTGAGCTAACTTCTTGATGGCGCTTTCATTAGGGAAGACAATACAAATTGGTTTGGAATGGCTAACATCAGCGTAGCAACATATGTTGCTGACAAATTCATTGGATCTGTAAACGGATTCCAACTTTTCTAATGCAATGTATTCACCGTTCAATGTCTTGACCAAGTTCTTCTTACGGTCAATGATCTTCAATTGACCAGTCGCAGTCCATTCACCAATATCACCAGTCTTGAACCAACCCTCTTCGTCAAAGGCATCCTTGGTTTCTTTTTCGTTCTTGAAGTATTCTGGGGTAACTGGACCACCTCTGATTAAGATTTCACCTTGGTCGTTCTTAGCGTAGTACCCAGCATCTTCAACATCGATCAACTTCACAGTAATTGCACCTGATAAAGCACCTTGAACATCTAATTCGAAGTGATCTGGGGAAACAACAGTAGTGTTGGCAACGGTTTCTGTTAAACCGTAACCAATTAACATTGGTGCAAGTAGATTAGAAATGAAGATTTGGGTGTCCTTAGATAATGGTGAACCACCGTTCAAGACATATCTTAAGTTACCACCAGTGGCAGCCTTAACCTTCTTGAAAATGATAGTTTGGATTAAGTAGCTAACACCTGGGATCTTCCAGGACTTTTGGTTGTAGTTGAAAGCAGCCCAAAATAACTTTTGGGTGAATGGTGGTTGTTTGGAAATTTGGGCCATGATACCCTTCTTGATGGTTTCCCAAACAGCAGCAACACCAACCATAATCGTTGGTTGGAAGGCCTTCATATCACCAACACAGTTTCTAGTTGAAGTATCAGATAGAGTCTTGACGTTGGCATAACCTAAAATACCACCCCAGTAGAAGACAATTAATTCGAAGACTAATTCGAAAATGTGGGCTAATGGTAAGAAGGCAATGATACGATCCTTTTCGTTGATGAACTTGTGGTTGACAATGAAAGAAACACCAGCAATACCAGAAACGATATTTTCGTGCTTCAAGACAACACCCTTTGGGTCGCCTGTGGAACCAGATGTGTACATAATACAAGATAAGTCTTCTGGCTTTGGTGGGTGAACTGCGACATCAGCGTGCTTACCTAAGGCAAGAACTTCATCTAAAGATATAATTTTAATATCTGGTCTGATGGCTAAGATTTCTTCCTTGGCCTTTTGGGCATTTGCATATAATTCACCGTCTTGTCTCTTGTCTTCTGGGTTAATTTCTTCGGAGTGGATAATGAATTTAACTGCTTTAGCCTTCTTCAAGGGGTTGATTAAGTTAGCTAACAAAGCATTGTCAGTGAAGACAGCAACAGATTCAGTTTGAACCAAAGAGTGTGTTATACCAGCTTCACCTAAAGTATCGTAAGCAGTAACAATTGGAATGGATTGAGATTGACAGGCCAAAAAGGTCTTCATCCACTTGTGGGAAGTAGAAGCAAAGATTTGGAGCTTGTTTTCACCAGAAGGCTTAACACCTAAAGTGATCAAACCTCTAGCATATTGGTGGATAAAAGTGTTCAATTCTTTATAGGTTTCGTACTTGTAATCAGACATTTCGTAGTACATCCATGTCTTATCAACTTGCACCTCTTGACCATCAACCATCTTCTTTACCTTCTTTTTTTCTTTGTGCACTTCAACAACATCTCTGTAGCCAATGGCTCTTCTTGAACCACCCTTTTCAATGGCTTCAAGGATGAACTCATAGACGGTATTGGCTTTGTAACCAACTGGTCTTTTAAGAACTTCAAGGTTTTTCAAATTGGCATTTCTTCTTGGAGCAGTTTCGCCAGGTCTAGCTTCACCGACTGGAACATTGACTAAACCCATTTTGTGTTTTTTTAAATGAATTAAATGATAGATAGCGATAATACTCTTTTTAGCTATTAGAGATGGCAAACTCTAAGGGCGGTGGTGGTGTTAGGTGCCAAGTTGGGTTTTTTTGCCTTTCTGCGTTCGCCTTTAAAATTAGTTTATGTTTACAAACAAATTCAAATTCTAGCGCCCAGAACTTGTCATCGGCAAAAACCACCACCCAACTTTCTTCCCATACCCGTATGCGTTTCCAGCAACTTCAGCTCAAGTCTTCTTGCAGTCGGATCTGATTGAATTTCTGCGCACAGAGTTCGGACACAAGCCCACAAATTTTTCTTTGCGACCTGACGACCAACTATTTTTTGTGGTGGGTCGAAATCAGTAATTTGTACGTGGGCCCATGTTAACGGTTTGTTGAATTTCCAGAAATTCAAAGTCCCATATCTTTTGTAAAGAAATGACAGAAGAAAATGCTTGGGATCTCCCAACAGCACCAGATGGGTGATATCTACGTGATGACGCAAATGATTAAGTAGGAGAAGGCTGAAACTTTTATCAAATTCTAGATCATTTTTTCGTTCTTCCTTCTTCTCTCTCTCGTCGTCCTGGAAGGTGGAGAAAGCTAGCCTGGAAGTTTGAGGTTCTCAATTGTGTTGGAGGAGAAGGTCACGAAAATTAAGGGACGTCATCTGGAAAATGTGCTTTAGGTGGAACTTTTGTCTTTTGGCCGATATGAATACTGTCAATTGCGCAACAGTGAAACTGTTAATTCTGATAAATTAAAGTATCGTAGAAATTTGAATCACAAACGCAATCTGTGGTGAAATATGTCGATCAAAGTGCGTATTCTATTCAACTTTTGACACAAATCTTCGGTTTATATGCAGCGAATTACTACTATTGGCGTGAGTTTGTGGGTTTGTACAGCGGTTGACCGTTTCCAGAGATAAATTGGTCGATACCTCAAATTTTGGAATTTCGAAAATACGGCAGGCCTCTGAATCTACTTCTTTCTTAGATTTGTAACTATTAACTGCTGTCAAACTCTGAGAGAGAGAGAGAGAAAGGGGCGTTTCAAAGCTACTGTAGACGATTTCTCATTCTCTTTTAAATCACACCATTTGAATGATGATAATATGGTTGCTTCAATGGAACTTAGTTTAAAGAGATAGGATCTAGTAAAAGTACACGGTTGTAAAGTATCTAGGTCCTCAGCGATAGAACAAAAAATGTCCCAAAACTTCAGCATATTATGTAAGGACATGCAAGAACAAATCAAATTTGCTCATCTTTTAACCAGTTTTTCTTTCCTGTTGCTATGGTGCTGTGAGATGTTGGGGTGTGAGCGATATAAGGAGAATGAGGATGAAAGACTGGTAGGAAAGGAGGAGTTTAAACTTAGTTTTATTATTTAAAAGATTTGGTATTTTCTTGGTTTTGGGAATTTGGTTTTCATATTCTATATTTTATTTTATAGTTTATTTTATTATGACACATTCATTCTTCTTTTCTTGTTAAACCTTACGTCATCGAGTTTCCTGCATATATAGTTCCCAACAATTTTTGTGACTGATGCGGCTGACTGTATCTTTTTATTTTTACTTTTTGCTGGGATGGAAATGCCAGGTTTCTGCATCTGTGTCAAAGGACCAGATTTGCCGTTGCGGGCCTTGCACTTCTGATCAAACAAACTGTTGTCAGATCTATCCAGTTTAATAAAATTATAATAACAGATAATAACAGATGGTTTGCGATTGCGAGCTTTTTGTGCATATATCATTAAATGGATCAGCACTCTCTGAAAGACTAAAAGAGGATGAAAAAGAAGCTAATCTAACAACTAGTCCTCTTCATAGGGCGCAATCCAAGGGATATTGTCATTTATATATTCGAAGTGTAGTTTTCAGTGAACAAAATTATATTTAAATGTTATAATATACAAGCTGCCGATACCATGTGGCTATAATCAATATAGATAGACCGGTCATAAGAAGACTAAATCTAAGGACATGTAATGAGAAACAAAGAATTGAAGTTTGGAATGACAAAATCAAAATAGAATCAATGACTATGGTAAGTGGTTTGAATCTCTTAGAAGCTCTTGACGTGTCGCATTTCATATTGTTGAGAAACAGAGCTGCCGGTAGTTTCACCATCATCTTCTTCTTCCCCTTTAATAGTTTGCTCTAAAGCGAAAATCTTGTTGGCTCTGGCAAACCAGTAAATCAAAGAGTAGCCAACGAAGGCAACAGTGACAACAGCAGAGTAGTTCATGTCCTGAGCAGTGACAGGCATAGATGGTGGGAAAGAGAAGAAAACAACAGTAAAAATAGTCCAACCTAAGACAACGAAGTTAGAGAACATACCAACCTTGCCTAACCAGAATGGACCATGTCTTAGCTTGTTTCTACCGTAGTTCAAAAGACAGACGATTGGGATAGCGTAGGATAATAGTAAGAAAATGATACAACCAGTGACGAGAGCGTTGTAAGCAGCAGTGGAACCCATGTAGATACAGCCGACAACAGCACACCAGAAGCATGACATTAAGTGGGCGTTCACTGGTAAACCTGTTCTTTTGTTAACTTGCTTCCAGTAGTTGGAACCTGGAATACCGTTGTCTCTAGAGAAGGACCAACATAAACGAGCTTGCCAGGTTTGGGAAGAAATGTTACAACCAAACGCAGTCATAACAACTAAGGCTTCAAGGAACAAAGCACCGCTCTTGTTTTGTAAGGCTTGGTAGTAGATATCCAAGATTGGAACGCCAGTGTTGGAGTTTAAGATATCGTCCAAATTTCTAACAGAAAAGAACATAGCGATGGCGTAGATGAAAGAAGTAGCGAAACCAATGGCAACAGTGGACATAATGGCAATTGGGATTTTTCTTTCTGGTTCTTTGATTTCTTCACACATGTGGGTAGCACAATCCAAACAAGAGAAGGACCATGCTGGGTTGATCAAACCAACAATGAAGGCAATACCGGAAGAAGACCAACCAGTGGCGTTGTTAAATTCCACGAAGACGAAAGATGGATCCTGGAAGTTGCCAGAAGAACAAGCTAAGACAGTGATGGTGATTGTAACGAAAGAGAGAATGGAAATCCAAAGAGCACCCTGGGAAATCAAAGGCAATGGACCTTCGTAAATATTGAACAAAGTTAAGAACAAGTTGATGATTTCAAAGGCAACGAAAACTTCCCAAGTCTTTGGACCTTCTTCTCTACCAGTACTCAAGACGTACATACCGACAATAGCAGAAGCGATGGAAATAGTAACGGAAGCAGAAGTGAAAATAGAACCGAACCAAGCCATAGAACCACACATGTAAGCCCAGAATCTTCTGTACTTCTTCGGAGCCAATTGGAAAGTCCAATAATATTGACCACCAGAATCTTCAGGGAATGCAGAAGTCAATTCGGAAAGAGAAATACCAATGTTAACAGCAATGACGGCAATGATAATAATACCGTAAACAATCAACATAGGACCACCGGAGGAAATACCTGTGACCAAAGAAGCAGAAATACCAAACCAAGAGTTGGTTAACCCGAAACCAACACCTAACAATGATAAGATGTTGAAGTTTTTACGTAAACCTTGGTCACCTTCATCGTGGTTGGGATCACCTTCTAAATCGCCTGCGTTGATTTCTTCAACAGTACCCAACTGAGCTGAGCTGGATTCGTGGGAGTATAATGTATGAAGTGGGACTGGACTCTTCTTGTCTACCGATGTTCTGAGTGGCATTATGTGAGTTCGTGTATAGAGTCAGTGCTTTGATGGATGGTTGCAAAGGAAGTTGTTATTAATACCATGGACTCATATTAAGTGGGAACATCAAGAGTATTTATATCAAGTTGTTGTTTTATCTGTCAAGTTGTTGATGTTTTGGAACAAGAGATAAGTGAAAAAGAACAGTAGCTGGATTGATAATCGCACGTAAAATATATGTGTCGTTGATCTTCGATCAGCTGCACTTGGCTGGTAATCAAAACAGCCTGGTATGAAATCTTGTACTCATCCTGTCTAATTAAGTTCTGTTTTAAAATTGTGAGTTTAAAATATCCCAAAAATGATAAAATCTAAACATGTTCTTAACAAAAATACGTCTGTCTATCCGTGAGTCCAGCTGATTGCCATTTCACTTGATATGACTATGATTTGTTTCTTCCGCGTGCACTGCATCTTGGATTGTACCCACTAACTGTGAGATCCGTTATCCCTTCACTCGGTCTCAGGTTTCAGCTCCAGCTTCCAGTTCTGCCGGTTCTTTCACGCTTCTTATCAGCGATATCCAAACAATGCTCAAATGGGAAAAAGTTGCAAAAATTCGAGACATTGTCATTTGCCGAATTCAGTAAATTTTTCATCAATAATCTTCGAGTTCAATTTGATTATGTCATAGAGAGTGAAAAGTTAAGGTCTATTGGGCCCATCATACTAGCTTCCGATGGATAGTGAGATACAGTTCACTATTTTCTTATGTCTTGGGTACAACTAATTTAGATGATCCCAGACCCATCCACATACATGTTGCTGCTTCTGCTCTTGTTATCTTTTAAACTCACAGTTCTCGTCAATTAATTCCGTAATTTCTAAGAGGTGAGAACCTAATACTTCCAGAAGGCGCAATTTCTGTCTTTCCAAATTAGTCAATTTTCGCGCAGCATTGATAGAGCAGTAATAAATGATAGCTTTTCAGTTTAACATGTATATTTCAATTTTAATGCGGTTGTTTTGATTCTAATTTGACACAATCCGAAAATCCTTTAAACTCTAATACCTTTCTATTTTCCAGCAGGATTTTGATTATTATTTCAATCCTGGGGTTTATCCACAATGTGCAAGGTTTGAAATGCCGCCGGAATTTTCCTTTTGACCTGTCGGCAATTCGCGGAATCCCCTTTTCTACCGCTGGACATCCAACCTTAAATCTAACCATTGTTATTTGACAGTTTGGTAAAGGCAGTGAGTGTAACTCTATCAAATCTATCATCAACGATCTAAAATTTTAGCTACGATGTGAATATTTTTATGGACTACCTTTAATAGATTCTTGCAAGGTTTAAAATATTCCAAATCCGTGATTCCTAAGATGCAATCTCTGTAGTCGATTTGATCACAGTCCTAGGAATGCCTAAAATATACCGGATCTACTTAGTTCAGTGATTATGTCGTCGGAGGTTTGGACTTGGTTACCTCTCTTTCTAATTCTATCGAGTTGATCAAGGTTTGTTCGAGATCATGAGAAGGCAATTGATTTCTGTTGAGTTTGAAAGGTTTTTTTTCCCGCCAAGATTATCAAGGATTGTTGATACTTGGATCCAATTTAGTAATGAAAAGGCTTTACATGACGAGCCCTTGTGCAAAGAACCGTATAAAACAAATCATCATATTGACTTTACAAAATGATGGATTAGGCTTGTGAGCCTAATGACAGGTGTTGAAAATAATAACGTCAAATAAAAACCCGATATAAAGTAACAAGAACATATGAATGGAAAAAAATGAAGTGACAAACATTAAAGGAACATGATAAAGTCAACTCTGAGCTATCATTCAATCATCCCCTTTTCTTTCTATTCTTCCCATATTTTGTTATCTATAATGATGATGATAATATATAAATTAGGATGTTCATTAACTATGATGATACTAAGCAGCAGTACATTAGAAAACAAGGAAAATCAATGGTGAGGACAGATGTTGAGGTGAATTAAATGATTCGAATAAAGGTGGCCGTTATAGAAAGAGGAGTTTAGTTGAATTAACAACCACCAACCTGTAAGAAAAAAATTGAGTGTTAGTATATATCTCATCGTGACAGGGATGATAACGGAAAGTTTGGAAAGAAAACATGGTGGCGGGTACGTACTTGTTCAGTGTGAGCTTCAATAACATCGTTATCTTCTAAATCTAAGTCGTTTGGAGTTTGATCCGGAGAAACTCTGGAACCATCTTGGAGGAATCTCAAAGAGTCTAAAGTCTTACCTTGTCTCTTAGCGAAAGCTTCCATTAACTTCCTCAAAGGAGTGTTTCTCTTAATCTTAAAGAAGATTTCACTGGAACCATCACTGACCTTGATGTTAACGTGGGTTTCGGATTTCACTTCTTCGTTGACGTTTGGCTTTTGGTCTTGAGCTTCTTCAGACATTGTTGGTGTTGATATTGAATTTGATACAAAATAAAAAAATACTGAGATAAAGGTTCTCAACACGCGATTTAATGGATTTGTATGTCTTGTTTTTTTCTAAGATAACTGGCGTAAACTTTGTCAGCGGTGCAACAACGCTCACGAAACTTTCGCGCACAACTTTCGTCAGAGTGTTTGTTGGAAGTCTAACGCGAGATCTCTTTCCATATCTTCTCGCGTTGGGAGGGTAGCTTCTACATCAATTTGTTCCACGTGATTACCTCTCAGGGCATGTTGTCCGATGGCGCGCGACTAGGCATAAAGCTGTAAAACGGGTCAGATTATTTTTAAGAGATAGATAGGGGTAAGGTTTCCACTAACCCTTCTCTTAAAGTCAATAAACTCTAGTGGCTTAACACATATCGATCACAATACAATGCCACAGAACAAAGTCATTACTTTAATTGAAACCATCGCTGTTTTACTCGCTCTTATAGCCGGTGTCGAATACTTCAAGTACAGTACTATGGTTAACTATGAATGGTTTCATTGTACAGTTGAACGTGATACATCACCAGTCAACTCAGTTGTCGAATATACTGCCGTCGGTGGGCCATCATGTGACAAGAGAGGGCAATTGAAGAGTATCGTCAAGACCATCTCCAGAGAATTCGATCCAAACTATGGTGATGTTGTCTTTTGTATCAAGGAAGATCACGCCGGTGAAAGAATTGTCGGTTACGGTGCCGACGTTAACGATGCTGAATTGTTGAAGGAATCATGTGAAAACGTTATCTACTGGTAATAGAAGTATTTAGTTCAGAGTTAAAACTATTAGCATCGAAACAACTGGGATACACCATTATCGTGTACATGATACATTACCGAATTGTTTAAGCCTTCATTTTTATCCCAATCGTTCTCCTATCAAAATATCTAAGGGAACAGTCATTAAGCGGCATCAACTCGGAATAATTAATTCTAACAAACTTTTTTTTACAGAAGCAAAATACACCGACGATCTATGAACCATACAGTGAATAAACCAATCTTGAAATAACTTTGTATAATGAGTCTTTGACCGTAAGACTTATTTTTCTAAAGACTTTTTTTAAGATCGATAAAAGAACATGAATAAAAAGCAAAGGAATGAAGCTACGATTTCGGTTATAGGTAGGAAGTTTGGTGAAAGGCTAAAGTAGTAGCTGTATCAAGTGAAATCTGTGAATACGCTATAGCCGGATAACATTTCGCTTAATCTTAGTATTGCGTAACGGTGGCATGGATCGAATCTCAAACGTAGTAGCCGAGACATGTGGGTTTTATCATTTAAAACATCAACTGCATATGAAGAGTCTTTGACGCTAAATATCTTGAATCGTGGATTTGTAAACAGCTTGTAGTAGAGATCGCCAAATCCGCAATTTGCCCGCTCCCGAGGAGCAACATAACACCATCCCACTTTTTCCCTCTCCGCCATCAGCCACAATCAATAAATAAACAGCCTGTCAGCTAGTGCTTGACACTTAATGGCTAATTCCTGACGCCATACACTCTTCACATGCCACTTCAGCTATCAGTCATGATTGGTTGGCAGATAAATTAAATGTTTGCGAAGTTTTTTTTTTGCAAACAACGTGTCGCGTCGCGTTGAGAAATCATATGCTTTTTTGCAATTTAAGAAAACAATCCAGACGCGTAGCTTCCTCAATCTTGGATTAAGCACCAAAGGAATTGAAGCTTTACCTAACATCCAAATATCACCCAGATGGATGCCTTTGACCAATTTGACTTCGATGCCCCTGCATCAGGCCAACAGACAGCCAAAACTTTTAAGAAGATTCTTGATCTAAATTCAATTACACCAGAGGAAGCAGTGGACCAAGTTCTTGAAGATGACGCGACTCAGATAATACAAAATACACGACCACTAGATAGTACTACAGATAGGTACCCAGATAGTGCAGATAATTCAGAAAACTCAAAAGGTGCACCACCGTTCTTACTTTCTGGTGGCAGCTCTTTGTTCTCTTCTGGGTTGGACGATACTAATGAATCTCCAAACGCACCAGTTAGTTCTAGTGGGATGCAATCGTTTTTACTATCAGATGCTGTCAAAAGAGCCAAGAGACGTCTTGATGGTGAACCAGAAAAAGAGCACGAATCTACCCAAGAAGGGATAAATACTGAAGACGCAACTCAGGTGGTTAATCAAGAAGTGGAGGAAAGTATACAAGACAATGATGATAGTGATCTCTCACCAACGCGTTCTAACTATATCCAAGAAGAGACTACTCAAGTTATTGCGGATTCCCGGGAAATAACCGCTAACCAAGAACAAGATTCTTCTCAATCACCATCAACTTCATCTCAAACACAGAAATCAGAGCAAGATACACAGTTGATAACATCACTAACTCAAGAGATTGAACCAACACAGATCAAATCTAATCCTCAAGAGTCTGGAGAAAACGACGAAGAAAGGTCCACACCAACTTTCCGAGACACCACACAGAGACTCATTGATAATTATGAAGAAGAGAACCAAGAAGAAGCAGATGGTGACGATGATCATTTTGAACTGTCACAAAACAAACCTCGTCTTTCAAGTAGGCCAAAAGCCATTTTTTCAGACGACGAAAGTGAAAAAGAAGAAACCAAATCTGACAAATTCAACAACTCCAAATTATTCCAATTAGACCCAGAAGAAGAAGAAGACTTGGATCTAACACAAGTTATTCCTCCTGTTCGTTTCGATGTTCCATTATCTGAAGCACCAACACAAGTGATTCAAGACACAGATGATCAAACGCAGAAAATTGTTGACGAAGATGAAGAAAGATTACGTCGTATCACTGCTTTGGCCGAGAAGAAGCGTCAATTGAGATTATTGAAAGAACAACAAGAGCGTGAGAAAAATGGGAAAGATAAGCTCTCTCAATCAACGACTAAGAGGGACGATGGTGGTCTTGATCAAGAAGACGATAATGATGACAATTATCGCTCCGCAGATGAAGATTTTCCTGAGAGTGGATTCGTGGGTTTAGAGCCTGTCGTCATGCCTGTGAACACTAACAAGTTCTTCAAGAAATTAGGTATTGATTTTACAAAGAGAGAATTTCCAAAGATAATAATTGAAGAGAAAGCAGAAAGTGATATTGTTAAAGAAAAACCAGAGGAAAAATATAAGATTGTTCCTATTGACGAAGATGAAAAACCAGTGGAAATAATTGTCTTGGATTCTGACGATTCTGATGCTGATGAGATTACACCTTTGGAAAAGTTTAATGTCTCTTTAAAGTTCGCAACTAAGAAACTCGCTAAGAAGCAACGCAAAGCTGTCAACTCTCGTGAGCTCAACATCAGGGAATTATTGAAACTTTCACGTGAACAGGAAAAGAAGAAGCTTGGAACCAATACCAATAAAAGAATGATGAAAGATATCGAAGCTATTCAAAAGGAGTTCAAGGAATCCGATGATATCTTGGACAAACATTTCAGAATCCAGAACAACTTGAAACGGAAAGAAAGACAAGAAAGAAGAGACAAGAGAAACAAAACGCTATACTCTGATGACGAAGACGATGACGATTACTTGGACGACGAGGAAGAAGGTAAAGAGGGTCAAGACGATGTTCCAGATAGTGATTTCTCGGACGACAACGAACAGCCTCGACCGGAACTACAGTTATCTCAAAACAAGAGAAAGTTGGGTCTGATTGACGAAAATAATGAGGATCCTCAAGAAGATGTGATCACTTATGCCGACGATGGACCTGCAAAGGATCTATTTCATACTCTTGCGCAACACGAATTGATTCTCAAAAGAAGAAGAGTCAATGTTATTGACGACGATGATGAAGAAGGAGAAGACGAAGCAAAAGACATAAATTCCACCTCGTTATCTCAATTCCCTTCTTTCGGACAGTTGAACTTATCTTCTACAACTGATTCCATTCAAGCAAGTGATATTCAAACTATTTCACAATTATTTGATCAAGCCTCACAAAGACCACCCAACGCTGTGAACAAAAAAGACGGTCGTAATAATAATAATACTGATATCTTCGTCCAACTGCGTGCTAAAGCTCAAGGTGAAGTCATACGATCTGAAGAATCTTTTATTCAGAATGAAGGCTTTTCCGCGCAAGTCACCTACGAGAACACTCAAAGCTCAAGCATAGGGCGTGATAGTTCACAATTGAAGGTTTATTTACGTGGTGGAACTCAAGAAAGATTTTTTAAATATCAAACGAGTGGAGCTCGAAAAGATGAAGACGTATCAGAACCTGTCCGGACTGATTTTAGCACACAAGAAGATTTTGATCTGAGCACTCAACCAATTCCAACACAGGTTGATTCATCTCAAACATCCCAACAAACTCACACCCAAGCGGATGTTGTTCCTACTCAAGCGGATGTTGCAGCTACACAGAAAATGACACGGACCCAGAAGATCATCAAGACTCAAAGGATCAAGATTCAATTGAGTGATGATGAAGAGGAAGATTATCAACAGCCATCGGTGGAACAAGAGAAAGAAGCTTTGGAAGAGACCGACTCTGATGACGAAGAAGAAAGAATCCGTATCGCCAACTTATTCAAGCTCCAACGTCAACAAGAACAAATGGCTCTGAAACAAAAACGTAAAGAACGTCAAGCAAAAGGTCTTGATGAAGTCATGGAAGACCAAGCCGAAGAATCTGAAGATGAATTTGCAGGTCTTGGTGGTGTAGAA
Organism: Waltiozyma xylosica; assembly: GCA_030581495.1. Classification (NCBI taxonomy): domain Eukaryota; kingdom Fungi; phylum Ascomycota; class Saccharomycetes; order Phaffomycetales; family Wickerhamomycetaceae; genus Waltiozyma; species Waltiozyma xylosica. The sequence continues at coordinate 95,562 of JAKTTJ010000014.1, read as the reverse complement.
GGTGAAAGAGACGATTTAGATGTTGCCAATTCTGATGATGAAGCTATGTATGACGATATTACCAAAGTCAAAGAATCCAGAGCTGAATATGTTGCTAAGCATATCGAGCAAGATTTGAAGAAGGACGAAGAGATGAATAAGGCACTTCTAACTGCTATTGAAAGAGGTGGGTTGTCCACATTTGACTTCCGTGATCCCGAACAAGCTTTGAAAATGTTGAAACGTGAGAATATGCTAAGAAAAGTGGCCAAGATTAATGCTATTAGAGAAAAGTATTTGAACGAGCAAGAAAACAAGAAGAAGAGAATGAACGTTATGGATGAAGAAGATGAATTTAGTCATATGTTGGATGTCAATGCTGAAGTTCTACCTGATTCTTCTGATGAAGAAAAATTAAGTCTATCTCAAGATATTGGAAACAAAAAGAGAGATGATAAGAACTCCAAAAAGCACAAAAGCAAGAAGAAGAAGGGCCGTTATGATTCTGATTCTGATGAAGACAAGGATTTCGACTCATACTTATCTCAACGTTCAGATTCAACGACATCTTTCAACTCCTCAATGAACCCAACTTTACGTTCCATTGTCAAATATCCTTCATTTGATGCAACAAAGAAAGCCAGTACTGTCACTTTATCAGATGATGACGATTCAGACTCTGGTTTAGTCGAATTACCAACCACAAGAGTCCACCGTATTGAGAAATTGCCAACATTGGAAAAGGATCCAAATGAAGTCATCATCACTACAACTTCCAAGAATTTTGGTACAAGTAGTGCTACTGTTATGTCTCTCGGTAGACCTAAGAGGAACAATGCCATCACAGAGACTATTTCTCCGTTTGCTAGAGTATTGAAACCGGCTAAGAAGAAGGTAGTCGATGGTAAGAAGAAAATGGGAACGAAGCTTGTTAGTGCTTTTAGAGGATTCAAGAAAGATGATGGGTTTGATTGATTTTAATTATTTGGCTCGTTTGTCGTTTTAACTAAATTTTTTGCCACCAATATAGACTGTATTATAGACTTTACGAATAGAAGTTTAATGAAAGACAATGTTGTAAATTGATTAATGTATGCAGTTAATCTATCTTCATCTAAACTTTTGTTTTTATATATCAAAGGTTTGGCCTCCAGATTTCGTCGTAAACTGTCTTTTTCATTCAGTGATAGTAAAAAGGTTTGATTGCAAATTATACAATAGTTTAATGCAAGAAGACAATGTAGAAGGTTTAACAAATAACAGAGGAATCTTTTGTATCAAACGTTGTTAATGAGATTAAAAGAATTGATAAAAATAAAAATTCCTAGAATTTTTCCAAAGGTATAAATGTTTTCTAAGAAATGTGAATTGGCCAATAAGGCTTAATTGAAAAGCTGTTAGTTATCGAAATTGGACTCTTGGCGTGCCTGTATACTATTTTTCACAAGCAGCCTGTTTTCGCAAATTAATTATATATTAGGGATTTGAGTTTTCTACCAAATTTTTGCAAAAGAAAAACGCCTTTTGGCATAAGTTTTAAAGTATGACTTACCTAATTAGGTAATTGTTTTGATCCAAGGAAACGAAAAAATGAGATTTTTGTCAAAACGCGAAAATTCAGACGAAAATGTCCACGTGAAGGTTTTGATTGTTTACCAATTGTTAAAGGCCGCAGAAAAGCAGTAACTTTTCCGTTGAGAAAGGGGGTGGTGTGGCGCGGTTAATTTTTTTTAGTAAACAAAGAATCATAACAGTGACTCCTTTAGAGACTGATTTGGTTCTGCCTATCTTTGATCAATCCACCATTTTAATTTTTTTTCGATCTCTGCTCCGATTTAGATCTGTTGTGGTTTAGTTTTATTGTTGTATTATTCTAGCTTTGCATTTCATTCACCTTTAGTCGCTCATTTTAGCATTTCAAGGCTTAGCTATCATTTCGTAATAATCAACAACAAAAATTAGATCACAAGAACCAACAGTTTTGATACCATTTAAACTATTGCTTTTTTTCCTTTTATTCATACTCTATCTGATTCTGTGACATATCTTTCTCTTGCCAAGTTCACTATGGCTAAGGATCACACCTCTAAGACACAAGATTATAGAACTCGTCTTGACAGTTTAACAGAGTCTATCTTAGCGAAGTCTTCTTACACCATCAATCAGATCCAAGACACTCTTAAACAAACCACCATACTCAAGCGTCAATCACAGTCACAGAGCAATGGTAAATTGAACCAACTGACGATCAACTTGGCACAATATCAAAAATATCTTTCACAATTGAATACGTTGTTGTTACGTACAGAGTTCTTTGAAGATCAACTGACTTTGTTAGAAACTGATATTACTCGCAGTATTAAAAACAGCAACAACAACTCTACCTGGGATGACTTGAACTTGAGAACTATTGAATCTACGATGGAAAATTTGTGCTTGGAGTTCAAACATTTATCTAAAAGAATCGAAGCATTGGCTAGACAAGAGTTGTTAGATATTTACTCTGGCAGGTTACCAGTTGTACAATCGCCATCTAAACCACAACCCACCAATAAGAGGCTCTCTATTAATGCTGAGGAGCTACTAGGGTTGGGGGTCAATACCATTGCTGGCGGTGATTTCTCTTTGGGAGGAAACAATAATGTGGAAAACATGTCACCCTCCCAAGTCAAGAGACATAGCTACACCAATTCAAACCGCCACTCGTATCATTCAATTCAAAGAACTCCGTTAACGCCAAGAACGCCACTATCACAAACATTTAATGCCAATGACTTCAAAGACGAAGAATCGGAGGAGGATGAACATTATAAAAGTGATGATTCTGAAGGAACAGCCTCTGAGAAATTCTTTTCCCAATTGAAACCAATCAGATGTGTATCTACCGTGAGACAGTCATCAATGCCAAATATTCCAACAGTGGGATCAGAAGTTGAGCCACCATCGTCGTCGTTGACATCTCAATCCAGTTCTACAGCATCCATTGTCAGACGTGCAAGTTTGAGGAACAGTATGAACTCTAACAAATTCAATTTACTGGCTTCTATTCCAAGATCCCATTCAGAATCACGTTCCGCAAGAAACTCAATGTTGATCGAAGGAATGGACCTTGGTATTGCCTCGCCCAATTCTATTGTCAACGATATCGATGAGAGACTGAAGAAGAAGAACAGAAACAGAAATACTTTAGACTCCACAGGTTTGGATTCTTCATTCCAATCAGACTCGCTCTTTTCTCAAAGAAGATCCAGCTCTATCGATACTAATGGTGCTTTTAATGAAAACATTGGAAGATGTTCGCCAACTGAGTCCTTGTCGCCAAGAAGATCGGACGCTAAACCAGATCAAAAGCAAAAATATTCTCCTTTGACAAATAAATCAAATCTTTCAAGACCACGTCAACTGAAGTTTAAGGCCAAGTCAATTGCAAACTTTCCTCCAAAACTCAATCTTGATATTACACCAAACTTATCGACGTTTTCTGAATCCCACGGTTCTTTGGATCTTGAGGATCCATTTAAAGATAAACATTCTCAAAGACAAAGCATCAATTTGAGGCATTTCTCTAGTTGTGATACAGGATTGAAGTTGAATTTTGCAATTATACAATCTGGTAACAAAGAGAATGCCATAGCAGCTGATTGTGTTGGACCTTTGAACAAACCGTTCAAGGAAGAACAAGAGGAAATTAGGGGAAGAGGACAAGAATCTAAGGAGGAAGAGGACAATCAAGAGTGTGATTTAACCAATGGAAGTGTTATAGTTCGTCATGGCGAAGGTGATGTCCAAGAAGTTGCTTATCAGCATGATGGTATCAAAGAGCAGTTCTTGGAAGCTAAATCAGACAAGCAAGCGGAACAACTTCCTGAAGAGGATTTCCGTGGTGAGTTAGAACAATGCACCAAGCCATCAGACCAACCGAAATTACAAACATTGGCAGAAGACGAAGAGTTCAGTGCAACTTTTGAACACAAATTGAACCGTTCTAACTCTCTTGATTCCATTTTTTCTGTGATGACATCTAAGGTCCCTATTGTTCCAGCAAATGCACCATTGCCGCCATCCACTGCTGTTAACGGATCAAAACATCATATCCATCACTTTTCAAAGCCAACATTGACTTGGATGCGTAACATTTCTCATTCTGCACATCTATCATCAGCAACAATCAGTCATCAGCCTTCTATTAGCAACATGTCTAGTGAGGTGATTAACACCGGTATAAGTTTGAATAAAGTCACGATGATCTCTGTGAATACTCCATCCACAAAGACTTTTGCCTTGAACTCCAAGACTAAGCAGAATTTATCCAATCTGTTGAGTGGTGCTGGTGCCGGTGCTGGTGTTAACTCTATTGATGATAAGAGCGTTAAGAGAAACACCGATTCTAGAATCAATTCTTCCAATTCTCTTGCAGGCACTGCCAAAGTCACCGAGAATGTTAAAAATGTTTCAATCTTTAATAGGCTATTTTCCTCCTCTTCAAGTCTTTCCAATTCGTCAGCAACATCTGGTGTGAAGGATTCCACTATTGAAACTGCTGAAGTTAAACCTTCTGCCTTGTCGTCTTTGAACAAGAACATGCTGAGACATCAAACTTCTTTACAGTCACTCAAAGAGCAGGCTGGTTTAGAGGAAGGACAACCCTTTGACATCCAACAAGTCTTGAACAACAAAAAATCAATGAAGACGTTGTCTCACAAGCAGTCAATCTTGGCTCTTTCACCACCAAATCATAATCAAAATGCAATCACATCATCTACTAAACCAATAACCATTTCACATTCCTCCAAAAATTATCACTCTTTCGAAGAACCACCTCCATCTGGACAAGCCTCATCGAAGTATATCAACTCCAGGATGCTAGATTCCTTCATTACTACGATTAACAGTTACATTCCATCATACAACCCGGCATTCTCTGAAGTTGGGAGACCAGTTTCCCAACAGAGTACAGCAAACACCGTCCTCAATTCGTCTGCTTCTGGTGAAATGTCAGTGAAGACCCATTATCTTCAAACCCATCGTCCAACATCCAAGATTGATGCTGTTGTGGCTTCGACATCCTCGTCTTTAAAATTTGTCTCAAGCGGGTCAAATACTATCGGTAAGAGAAATGATAGCAGTACTACTCATTCAGGAACTGACCAAGGTTCTTCTAAGCTTATCATGGGTCCAAAGGGAAGAGTCTTCATTGGGAATGATTATCGTGGAGGATACGGTAAAGACTTGGTTAAGGTTGACATGGTTCTAGGTTCTGATATTGATCAAGGGGCTACAGATGGAGGTGGTTTAGGAAGTGCTATTAGAGAATCATTGGTTTAAGGAGGAGTTTTTGTTTTCATTCGTGTAGTTAAAAATAATTTGCACTTGCATTTGTATTTAGGAGTTTATGTTATATTGAAGTTTTTATTTAGTATTCACACAAATTAAGATCGTAAGTTACCAAGATAAGATGAAATATGTCTGCAAATGTCCGTGTTTGATTAGTAATTGATAATCGTATACTGTTTCATGTCTCCCATTTACATCGTTTTAAAGTTACGACTATGGTTTACGTTATATATATATATATATATATTGATGACTAGACAATAACAATCAATGCTTCTTGACAACACCACTAGAATCAGCCTTGGCCAAGATGTACTTCTTGTAATCGTAAATGCTACCTTCGAATCTCTTAACAGTACCAGCTTCAGAGACCCAGATTTCCTTACAGACAGTGTCAATAACATTAACATCATGGGAAACCATCAACACACCACCCTTGAAGTTCCTCAAAGCATCACTCAAGGCTTCTAAACCAGCAGTATCCAAATGGTTAGAAGGCTCATCCATAATCAAGACATGTGGGTTGTTCATACAAAGAGCTGCGAAGGCAACACGGGACTTTTGACCACCAGATAGCAATTGCATCTTCTGTAAACCAAGAGAACCAGTGATACCAAAGGCACCTAAGTGACGTCTGTATTCCTCATCGGTTCTACCAGGGTAAGCAGTGGACATCCAATCAACAGCAGACGTTGTCAAATCCATGGAGTCGACATGATGCTGGGCAAAGTAACCAATTCTCAAACGACCGTTCTTGGAAATGGACCCTTGTAATGGTGAAAGCTTTTGCATTAACAATTTCAACAACGTGGTCTTACCACAACCGTTGGCACCAACGATGGCAATACGTGAATCCATTTGAATATCCAAGTCGACATCCTTCAACAATAAATCATTTGGATTGTAACCGAAAGAAACATTGAGCAACTGTAAGATTGGTGGTGAAAGGTTTTCTGGGTCTGGGAACTTGAAAGTGATGGCCTTGTCTTCTTCTGGTGGAGCCAAGATTGGTAATTTTTCCAACTTCTTGATACGAGATTGAGCTTCAGAAGATTTGGCAGCATTGTAACGGAACTTGTCAATGAATTCTTGCAAATGCTTTCTGTATGCCATTTGGTTTTCATATTCTCTCATTTGGTTCTTGTAACGTTCTTCCTTTGTAGCGTAGAAAGTGTCAAAGTTTTGACCACGGTAGTAGTCCAATCTTTCGGAATGTTGATGGATGATATCGGTGGCGACTTCGTTTAAGAAAGCTCTGTCGTGGGAAACAACAACAACTGTGGATGGGTAGGTTTGCAAGTAATTGGCTAAGAAAGTGATAGAAGGAACATCCAACATATTGGAAGGTTCATCCAATAATAACAAATCTGGCTTACAGAACAATGCTCTGGCAAGAGACAATCTCATTCTCCAACCACCAGAGAAGGAGTTGGTTGGGTTTTGTTGGGTTTCTCTGGTGAAACCTAAACCGAAAAGAATTTGGGCAGCTCTGGCTTCAGCCTTGTCAGATTCCATTTCATAAAGCTTTTCTTCGATTTCATGCAAATGAGCTTCCAAATCGTCTCTTTCGTTATCTAATTTCTTAACCTCCAACGAATCTTCATCGAATTCAGCACGTAACTTTTCTATTTCTTCAATACGTTCGTTGTGTTGTCTTTGTTCTAAAAGCAATTGCTTTCTCCAAACATCGGCGTCTAAGACGGACTGGATGGCACTGACTTCAGATCCTCTAATTTCTTGCTCAACGTGCAAAATGGTCATATGCTTTGGAACATTCAACTCTCTTCTGGATAAGGCCTTCAACAAGGTGGATTTACCAATACCGTTCTGACCAACGATACCGTAACGATGACCGTAGGATAATTGCAATTGGGCATCACTCAAAATACGTCTCCCTTCACCAACGTATAGATCAAAAGTATCGATAAAGATATCCTTGGACTTACCAGCACCAGAACCGAATTCAATAGGATTGATCTTCAAGAAGAACTCGTCGTAATTTTCTTCTTCGTCGTTGGCATTGATTAGTTTAGAAGCTTCATAATTGACAAATGCATTGGCACGCTTAGCAACCTTGGCGGCAATCTTCTTTTCTGCTTGGGCTAACTTCTTCTTATCAACACGAGATTCAACATGACGACCAGTGTGTTCAATATCCTTGGAGACACCCAGTAAGGCCAAGGAAGAGTTAATGTTTCTCTTGTTGGCATGGTTCTTCAATAAGTTGATATCCAACAATCTCTTGGAAGAATCACCGGTTAGTTCCAGCTTGGCTTGGTTGGACTTGTATTCTTCTTCTAGTCTACCGATGACATCAGTGGACAATTTGGTGATCTTGGAGTCATCACCACCAGCGTCACGAAGCAAGTCGGCAATGAAGTTGATTTCTTCTTCGATATTCAAGTTTTGAGATAAGACAGAGTCAGTGATAGAGTGTTCAATGTGGTTGATGTAACCGACAGCGTAGTCGGCCACAACTGGATCAATTGATGGAACAGCTTGGCGCACTTGGAGACCTAAGTTTGACATGGTTTATGAATCAAGTTGGATTGGCTTTGAAGGATCTGAGTCGGGATCTTTTCAAATCTCTCCATCGTACCTGTAATATCATTCGTTGGAACTTTTTTTGCCCTTTGCAGAGATTTTCCAGGGTTCGCGACGTCTTTCTCCATACAAAAATTTCAGAAACGCTTACCGCCACAAAGCTAACAAAGAAAAGACGCCTACGTCAGCTAAATTTAAGGTGAATAAGACCGATTCTTCACTAATTATTCGCCCTCACCTCATAAACAAATTCACAAACAACATAAAAAAATGAGTCTTTTCGGTTCCTCTACTCCAGAAACAACTACAAACGTGGCTCCAAACCGTTCCAAAAGAGAACAATGTTGGGACAGTCGTGATAAATATTTGGATTGCTTAGAAGTTAACAAGATTGATAACCCATCGGAAACCACTAAGTATAAGGAACAATTAGCCAAGTGTAAAGCCCAATCAGACAACTTTGACAGAGATTGTTCCAAGTCTTGGGTCTCTTATTTCAAGGAAAAGTACGCTGTTGATTTGAAGAAGGAAAGATTCCTTAGAGAGATGGAGGAAAAAGGTGGTAAGCAATTGCCATTCCCTATTCAAAGAAAGTGAACAATTAACTGACTCCCTTTACATTTTTTGGGGAGAGTCGTTGCCTGTGTTTCTGGCTGGTCTTGTATATAAAGTGATCTGTGTTGATCAAATGTGCCAGGTGAAGTTGGTTGAAGGTTATACTGCACCTGTGTTTTAATGCTAAATATGAATATGAATATGAAATTGCTTCTTTTTTTGTTTAAAAACCCCTTGAGCTTTATAAATATTTGAAACTAAGTGTCAAACACTGTGAACTCCTTCAGACCAAAACTACTTTGCCGGAATTGTTTTTCCTTGAACAACCCCGCTAAAATATTGATGTCTTTGGTGTTTGAAAGAAGAGATACTTTCCCTTTGTTTCTTCGATGTTCAATCGTCGTTTGTTGAATACTTGTACCTTAGATTGATGAAAACCGCCCTCAATATCAAGATCAGTGAAAGTGATAGCGTCTTCAATTGTAATAGAGTTGAACTACTAAGGGTCCAACAAACACCAAAACGTATTATCACAAGATTCCACATTTGAGAGCAACTAGAATGTACACCCCCCTATATTCCAATTTGACATCTGCTGCTGAGCTGACGGTGGTGATGACTTGTTGAAATTGTTCGGACATGCGGGATGACGCAGGTTGGAGAGCCAGATACAGTGGCGCTCAACCCCCCAACAAATCGTAAAAGAAACAGATCTGGAAAAAAAAACAAAGACCCATTTTACTGACTGCATCTGTCAGGTGTCAACAATTTAAAGAGCACCTCTTGACACCTGAGACCTCAACCAGTTCGTCAACCATCGATCTTCGTTAGACTTAGAACGTTCACCAAGGTTATATATCCACCGGGTTATGCTTTAGTTCTTTTCACAGCTGGGACGTAATAGGTCATTCACAAACTGCACAACTTCACTCAACTACAATCTCACAACACGTAAACACTCATACGCATAACCATGTCTTCAAACAACAACCTTCGTTTGATGACCATGTTCACTGAACGACTATCTTCGATGTTTCAGTCATCATCCACAACGTCCACATATACTGCTTCATCTTCCAGTGTGCTGCTTCATCCTAAAATCAGCAAGAACAACGCCTCCAAATCTCAAGAACCAACAACACTACCTCATCACCATCCCAAATCACACAATGTACATCAAACACAGCCACAAGCCCAATACAGGCGGTCAACAGCACCAACAGCACTACCACTCTATCAAATCCTCACCACCAAGCTCTTTCCATATACAACAGCCCAATCATTCAAAGATTATCAAACAAGACATGACTTGGAATCATGTCAAGCAGAGTTATTAACTTTGTTGGACGATCCGTTGGTTTCTTCATCAAAGGAATATAAAGTTCTCAAGACAGACATAGGGGATGGTAAGATAATCAACGAAGTTTTGATCAAACCTCAAGGTGTTTCTTCTGACAAGTTGAACCATTTTGTTATGATTCATGGGTATGGTGCCGGTTTGGGTTTTTATTTGAAGAACTTTGAAGGTATTACCAAAGGGTCTGATGATTGGTGTCTTCATGCTGTGGACTCCTTAGGGTATGGTCTTTCCACAAGACCTGACTTCCATTCCGCGGATGAGTTTGAATCTTGGTTTGTCGATTCTTTAGAACAATGGCGTCAAGCTCGTGGGATTGATAAGATCTTTCTTTGTTGTCATTCTATGGGTGCCATTGCAGGCACCAAATATGCTTTGAAATACCCTGATGCTGTACAAAAACTAATGTTTGTCTCACCAGCTGGGATCGTTAAACCTACTCCTGAACCAACCGCTCCTTGGTGGTTACACCCATTATGGGAGGCAAATATCTCACCATTTTGTCTTATCAGAAACGCTGGTCCCTGGGGCTCTTTGGTTACTTCTGGTTGGACTTACCGTCGTTTTGCCAAGTTGACGAAGAAAGAACAACAGCTTTTACATACTTATGCCTACAGAGTTTTCAATGCCAAAGGTTCAGGTGAATATTTCATGAGCTCCATATTAAGCCCAGGTGCTGTTCCAAAAAATCCAATCTTGCATTCTCATGTCTCAAAACTTCAATGTGATACTGTTTGGATTTACGGTGATGAGGATTGGATGCCAAAAGAAGGTGGGTTAGAAGCTGTGGAAATCTTGAAAGGGAAGGGCCTTCATGCTGAATTTAAAACTGTCAGTGACTCTGGACACCATCTATATTTGGATAACTATAAAGAATTTAATGGTGTTGTCAATGGAGAATTGGAAGCTTTTTCTAAGAAGTTTGGTGTTGGCAAAATAGCTCATGAATAAATTGTTGGGTTAATGTGGGAACAAGTTTTAATATATATATATAGATAGATAGATAGATATATAGCTAGCTGGCCCAAGTTGAATTGAATTAAAGCTAGGATTAATACAATAATATAAACCAATTACAAATTAGTTAAAAAAATTTAAAGTAAAATCAATATATGTCCAAAGAATAACTTTATAGGGTTGAACTATAGCTTATGTATAATTATTTATCAGACCACGCATGAAATTTATTATAAAATTTTAATAACATCATTTGTACTTGCAAAAAAATGACTTTGCAATATATCAATTACATATATAATTAAAATAAGTTTAATTAATTATTACTATCCTATATATATTAATTTTAGGTGGAAGGTCAGTAATTATTTTTTCAAATCCTAGTTTTATGTTTAAGAATTTTTTTAATTATCTGCATTTGAATTATGAGACAATTAGAAGCCAATATAGCGTTAAGTTGTTGAAAAAACAGAAAATACACAAAAATACACCGATAACTGGAGTTGTCTGGCACGCAAAAAATAATGCTTCCAATCAGAGTCGAACTGATGATCGCCACATTACTAGTGTGGCGCCTTACCAACTTGGCCATAGAAGCAACTTGTTGGAAGTATGAGGAAACAGGGTCAGGTCTGTCGGTTGGTTTGGCGTTCCAACCCGGCAATGTTATGAGCGATGTGTTGGTCATCGCGATTCTAAAGGAAAATTTTAAATAGTCCCTCTTCTTCTCTCCATCCATATAGTTTAGATACTTTAATACACTAGTCAAATATTACCATAGTTTATGTTATAATATAATATCTATGGGCGGGTGGCAAGCCTCTAATTCTTTACAGGAAGACAAAATATTATTTGAAACTAGGATGCATCTAGGCTCTCAAAACACCAAATCATGATCCCGGCTTAAACAATAAAAGCTAATAAAATGAAGTTCTCAGCAAATTGATAAAGAGTTTTATGGATATTAAACCACATTTTAAAGGGGGTCCGTATTGTGTATAATTTTGACTCGTTCTTAGATTGGACTTTAGTTCCACTGAATTACATTTTTAATCCTCGTCCTTGAAAGATACCGTCCAACTGAACTCACAAGCAGATTTTGTTCATAGATTATTAACAATGGTATGAATTCCGATCTTTTGTTGCAATTTACAATCATCGGCAAGCGGTGTAGTCATGAATAAAGGTATAGAAGCAAAGGGAAGTTAACTACGTAATCCTTTCCATGTACTTGATGAACATCACAGAGTACATAGAATATTAGAATCAAAATGATTATTCTATTAATATTTCTCTCTCTATTAGGCTAGTTCATATCAGTTTCTTAAAAAAGTAAATTAGAAAGCTCTTGGGAAGAATTGAAATTTCTCAAAAGGTACATTCTTTGCCCTAAACCAATTATCTCATTGTTGGCATTATCATTGGGTTGATAATATCCACTATGTAGTCTTCTCTTAAGAGTTGAATCTTCAGCGAGATGACCATCTAACTCTATCCTTATATCCGCAGGAGTAAACACACCTGGTCTATCAATTAACACAGAGTTCCAACCCACAATGTTTGAATTTGACAAATCGTTTATGATCTCATCACCAAAGTGCCATATATCAGATTTCTCCAATCCATATCTACCCTTTAGATTGTTTGATATGTATTCATAGAACTTGGTACTAGATTTATTCAAATCAAGGTCATAACTGAGGTTCACCCCTCCTTCTTCAAAATACTTCATAAGGTCCAAATTCATCAAGATATCATTCACTCTAGGATCACCATTGCTCAAACATAAAAGCACAGTGTCTTCTCGCTTCGACATAGTTTCAAGAAATATGTTGAGATCTGAAAATGTGGTGTAGGCTTTGTCTGATTTAAAAGACTCATAAAGATCACTTCTAAAAGCCTGATACCCCGAATTCGTCCTCTGACTAGGATAAAGCCTATCGATAAGTTCATACCACCATTGTTGATAAGTTATCCCAGTATTTTTACCATAGTTTGGATGTCTCTTATTGAGTGACTTGAAGATCTCTGGGAAAATATCTTTGAAGAGCTGGGAATCATGTCGTATATGGTGTATTTCAGCCATTAGTTTGTAAAGGTCAGGAATTGATTGACGTGGTGTGAATAGAGTGTTAAAAGCATCGAATGTGAGTGCCCTTCTGATTGGTGACATATAATTAGGTGGATAATAAGTTCAAATCTGGTTGCTTCGACTGGGAATGCTTGATGAGATATTGTATGTTTGGGGTGGTTTTGGAATCTAAGGTTTTTGGGTCGCGCTCAGATGAAGGGACCTAGTTTCGAGTCACGAGTAAGTAGCTCTATTCTTCGCCAAATGGATACAATCCGAAACTGGCCAATATGGTCGCCCGAACAAACAGTCTCTCTAATTATTCAACACTTTTCTATCATTCACACACATCGCAAGCGAAAATGGTCATGGAACTTCATGTATGGGGTAATCAAGATGAATTTGCCATCATAGATCCCGAATCCATTGCTTCTATTTGGTTGTTAAACTTACTTCTTCCAAAGTCAGATTTCACTGTGATCCCATCATCCAATGATAAACTTGCACCAACTGGCAAATTACCATGTTTATTCCACGAACAGAAAATTGTTGATGGCTACAAAAATATTGTTCAATATTTAGAAAGTCTTCGATACTCACTAGACTCTGATCTTTCATCATATCAACAAGCAGTCAACCAAAGTTTGACGATTTACGCTCAGACCGAGCTATCATTGATGACCAACTATTCGTTATATTTGAACAAAAGAAACTACGAAGAGTACACACGTGGAGTTTTCTCTCACTATCTTAGTTTCCCACTACAGTACAACACTCCTATTTCATTCAGATCGTTAGCTAAGACGAAATGTCTAGAAATCGGATTAATGGTTGAAGACAAATCCGATCTTGAAGAAGATATGTTGAAGTCGGTTCCTACAATCAGTTCAAAGATCCAAAAATTAAAAAGTGATCAAATGATTGAATATAAATTGCTAATGAAGAACTCTAAAACGAATTTTAAATGCTTGAATTATGTTCAATCAAATCTAATTGATTTCTTGAATAGGTTGAACATGGAAATCCAACCAAACGATGAACGCAACATCGACATTTTCCCTGTTTTCCAAAAGGATCAAATAAAGTCATCAGGCGAACTTCTAATTCTTTCATACTTGAACACGCTGCTGTCTTCCAAATTACCAGATCAATTCATCAGAGATTACATCAAAGTTTCCATTTCTTCTTCCAACATGGACCTTATTCTCAGCGAGATTGAAAAGATGAACGACTTGTTGAAGTCAACTCCTACCAGACCAGCCAAGTTCTGGGGTGAATTTGCTAATATTCTCAATTTCTTCTAGGTTTGACCAACCCATTGTATATATTGTAATAGACGATAGTACTGTCATCATTTAAAATACCTGCAATGATCTTTTCAACTTTAAAACCCTTTGCCTTACCGGCTTGTTCAAAAAGCTTATGGATTTGCTTGGGCGTAAGTTTATCATCAATTTTAATTGGATACACGATTTCATGGGGGTGATTTTTGTTTCCAGACGATTCAGTAGCTGTATCTTTCGTGCTATCAACAGTGGTCTGTTCGGTCAACGGGTCTTTTGGGATACCTTGGAGAAGTGCGAAGTCTGCAGTCTTTATTTCGGTGATATCTGTCCACAGATTATAGAACGAGAGATTATGCTTGATCTGGTTAACTAGAGTTTCTTGATTCATTCGGTGAGATGTTATGTGGTTCCCCTGTTCGGTCAAGTTTCCCCAACCCTTCGATGAGGCGGGCCTTTATTGCGTGCTATGAAGCTTTAATTTTTTTTCCAGCGGTAGGTACTATATAGTGCAGAAGCTCCCACCGAAAGAGCAAACCAGTTAACTTTTTAAAACTCTTATCGCAGCTTTATAATACAAAAGTCCTAAAAAGATGTTTGAAGAAAAATCGTTTATGTTATTTAATCCCATCATAAAAAGAACTGAAGTGTCTACATAATTATATATACCAAATAAATACCTGCTACACTCAATTACTGACCCCTGGCCTTCATTTTCTTAGCATATGCATATTTCAAGGACTTGGCGATCCCTGCAGTGAACAAACCTTTAGCAGTTTGCAAAGCTGAAGTTCTGAAAATAATGTCTTTCAACTTGTCGTTAGCATTTTCTTCAGTGAAGCCCGGTGGCAAAACAAAGTGTTTTTGCTTGGTGACTTCGTTGAAGATAGGAGAATAATATTGTTGAAAGTAATCAAAGTTCTTTTCAACAATGTTGTCAATTTTCTTTGGGTTTTCTGCGCCCAAAAGATACCTGATATCTCCTTTGTAACTCAGTTCAGTAATGTTCCTGTAAAATTGAAATTCATCGAATGGTTGGTCCTTTGGAAGATTCATATAGGCCAAAGTAGCAGCTGCTCGTAAGTTCTGTTGGTTCCAGAATCTAATCATAGAGTCATCCTTTAAAATTTTAACAGGCTTTTGTAATCTACCAGCCAAGTAAAAGGAGTCCCAGGAGGCCAAGTCATCAATCAATCTTTGAACAGAGACAACCCCGTACTTGACAAGTTGACCATCAATTTCGACATATGGGTTGAAATACACACCAGCACCAACTTCTTGTAAGCCGGCAACAGCATTGCAGCCAAAATATCTCATAGTGGAGTAATGATCCTTGTTGAATCTCATGTTAAGAGAGTGCCAGTGGTCTGGGTACGTAACAGCAAAGATCATGTCGGTTTGGGTATCCTTGGATTTATAACCTTGGCTGAAAACACCAGAACCGTAAGCAAAGGCATATCTGATTGGAGCTTGAAACTTCTTCAAGATCGAGCTAAGTTCAGTGGAGCTGGTATCGTTAATATTGATGTGTTGGTTGGTAGCAAAGTTCTTTGGCAACTGAAACTTCAAGCGTTTGAAGTCTGTAGCAAATCTCTTAGAAAGATACTCTGCTTTTCGGATACTTTCATCAAGTAATCTTAAAGCCTCCCTTTCTTCATGTTCTTCTAGGAGTTGTTCTTTGGTCTTGGTATCGGCTAAATGATGCGGATAAGCTCGTAGGAGCATGGAGCTCTCCATATCATCTTTGCTGGAACCCCTCACTGATGAGCTCATTCTGAGACCCAAGGCGGTGGATCTATATCTATTTTGACGTAGTATTGGACGAAGCATTGTATATCCAAAATTTGTTGTTATCGTAAGGTGGTTTCGATAATTTTTATATGTGCGTTCAAGTAAAAGGAAGAAAGAAATTGGGAAATTGAAAATGATGAATGATTTCTAGCAGTTGAAATATTTATTTTGAGATGTATGAGTACAGAGATGTTTTCTCAACGTTTTGCAAGATTTTTCAAAGCGATGAAAGGAGACAAAAAGGCCTTTTGAATGAAGCAACAACAAAATGGTGAGATGTTGCGATGTTTATTGATAGGGGATCGACCGTGTGATATACAATTTGATGTGTTATGTGCTATAAGGTCACGAGCCAGTGGCTTTTCGGCAACGGTAGAAAAATCAGGCGTACCAGTAAACCCGCCTCCACAAATTCACAAAGGCCTAGAATTTCGCGCCGCGAAAGAAAAAGAAAAAACCAAAAAATAGGGTAAGCAATAGCGAATCTCAAAAAAACAAAAAAATGGCGTCACAGACAGGATTCGAACCTGCGCAGGTAAAACCCAATGCCTAACAGCTACTAGAATAGCAGGGCATCGCCTTAACCACTCGGCCACTGGGACGACTTGGTTGGAAAACATACTTACATTAAGAATCTAACTGAGTCCGTGTAATGGTTTCAATAGTAACCCTTCCATTTATTTTTAGAGTATTAATATATGATTATACGAGGAAAAAAGGCCTGTGTCCTCAATTTCTCATAAAACAAATCAAGAGATACAACCAACAATCCAATACAATTTTGATTATTTAAAATGTCCATCTTAAGTCTGATTATTGGATTGAGTGAAATATTTGGAATTATTGAATATCATTTTATATGTAAACTTTCGTGGGAAGCTATGTTTAAAGTTATTAAAGACATATTTATAACGATTGAAATAAAAGGCCTAGTAATGATATCATTTGTTGTAAGAGTCTGGCTTGGCTAGGCTCAATGGCCTGAAGATCTAAAGAAATGATATATTGATACAAGAAAAAGGATACGCCGTCATCTCCGACTATTAAAATCAGGATCTTGACACTTTTCCTTCAGAACCTGGACGGAGGTGAAAGATAGATGATATCGAGATAGAATTAGCAAAAAAGAAATGATCAAATGAATGATGTTTCTGGGTTGCTTATTTAGAAAAAATCACCATCCGTATTTTTTTGTCTAAAATTTAATGTCCGGGAAAACCGATAAATCAAAAAAGCTCACTTAATTCCAAACGTGATTTTGTATTTTCCTGCCTATCGTCTTAGAAATTTAACGTTGCTCTGCGCATACATGCATGTTGCCCGCGAGTGCTGTCTTGTCCAGGAAACGAAAATTACAGAAAAAACATTCAATACTTGCGAATTCGGCTTACCTGCCTGGAGGATGAATTGTCCGGACAAAAAAAACAATACAAAATTCTGATCTTTAGTGCATTTTGCGGACAATTGTATATCAGCAACTGAGGGTCAAGGTTTATTATATGAACTCTATAGATTCAAAGTCAAAATACGGACTATCATTATTTACGGAATATTGAGATAAGAGCTTACAAAGTAGCTAATCATCATCTGTCGTGCCATACCAAACAACATCTAACATACCTCTATATCTCTTATCCCCCAGAGCCACCATTTTTTCAACATAAGGTTTAAACGGACTAAACCATTTAAGTGCTTTGATTCTCAAACCATCTGGGGACTTATTATCTGTTGTACGGTTCTGTAATTTTTCTGGGATTCTAATATTGGAGAAAGTGTTATGAGAAGTTCCCAAAACTAATTCTTCTAGTTGTGGGAAATATGGGAATTGTAAAGACTTGACTTTATTGAATAAAGTTTTATAGAGTTTGGACTCTGTGTCAATGACTGCTTGTTTGGAAAAATGACCAATAAAACGTTTTAATTTTGGTGCTTTGATGTTCAAATTGATAATGGTATTGTTGTTTCCTGTTACGGTATTGATGTCTTCGATGATAGCATCAGTGAATTGTGGAGTGTTTTCAAAATCGTCAAACCAACCATGAAGTTGTAATTTTTCTAAATCATGGAATAGATAATTTGTTGAAGTGTTAAAAAAATTGAACAATTCTTGGAAATTGAAGATCAAATGTAGGGATCTCAACTGTTTGAAATAGACCATTTCACCAGGTTCCACTAAATGGCGCTTTCTAGTGATGATATAAGGTTGTTTGAATGAACCTGGGTAAGAGTTCTTGTAAGCCCAGTATGGAGTGTACATATCTATGGTTAATGTGTCTAGCGACGGAAAATTCTTGTGGAAAGAGTTCAGATAATCCACAGTTGATGGTTCTTTATCATTAGAAGGAGCTTTATTATAAGTGGCGAACAAATCGACTGAGAATGGGAAGAATGTGAGATTCAATTTGGTCAATTTTGAAGATCTGATATCTAAATATTCACTATAGGAAGAATATTTCAAAGTGGCAACTTCCAAGTTAGGAAGTTCGATAATATTGCCATTTGTTTCTTGTTTTGTAGCGTAGATAGTGTCTAATTCGATTTCAACCAAATTGGTTAACTGTGGTAAGATTGCAATGATATCATCACAATTGAAGTTATTACCAATGGCTGATGATATTGTCAGTTTCTTCAAGTTCTTCTTGCAACGAGGCAGGACTTCAACCAAATTTGCCTGTGTGATTTGTAGGATAATATCCGATGGAGAATTGACTATTCTGGATTCAGCACTTCTATAAGGATCTTCCAATTGGAACTTGAATTCTTCCAACTGTTCAAAAGGGATAGCATCAAAGAAATACAAGTGATTTGGTGCTCTGATCGACTCAATGTCGACCAGACTGATATTAAGTTCGAAACGGGTCAGATTTGGCATATGCAACTTAGTGTCGAAATTAGGATTATGAAACTTTATCAAACGTCTTTGAACTTGTTCTCTGATAGAAAGTTCCATAGGATCAATAAAGTTCAAATATTCATTATTAATCACCAAATCTTCAAACTCATCTGCATGACTGTGGAATCTTCTCCCTGAGTCCATAGTCAAATCTTTCAAATTTGGTAGGTTGACGTTCTTAATAGAAGTAATAATTGATTGGCCTGCGAAAGACAATTTCTCCACACTGCTCAAACTAATATTCTCCAAAGTCAACGAATTTCCATTACCTTCGAATGAAAGTTCCTTTAATTGTGGGAAGATACCGTCGTTAAGCTTGAACAACAAGGAAGCATTATTAGATCTTTGAACGGTTTGTTTGGTACAATGCAAAACCAACTTCTCCAAGATGGGAAATTGAAACGATTTAGGGAAGATATTTTTTTGTACAACCGATGGAAGCATTCTTAAAGACGTACCATCTTCAGTCAAATCATCAACAGAGGAGAACACCACATACTGAGCAGATGAGAGTTCCTTCAACTCCAAAGGTTTCAAGTTTCTGAAGTTTGGCTTCAAAGTGGATTTCATAAACTCAACAAGATGGACTTTCCCATTCGTAGATGTACCGTTCTCTAGCAGTCTATCACTTTGATACCGATGTAACTCTTTGAAAAACAATTCATCATAACTATCAGTCCATACGTCAAATCCTGATACATGAAGATGGAAGATTTCTGGACGGATTATAGAAAGCTTCTGCACGGTGGAGATAGAGTGGTCTGAGAAAAGAAGAATAATCAGCCAGATCTCATTGGGAAGTTCGTTGAATATCGTTAGTGGCATTGCGTAGTGTCTGAGTAATGGCGGAACTTTATTTATCCTTTGAAAGATACAGTTGAGAACAAAGAGAAATATAGGAGTTTAGGTGTATCTCATCTCTCCAGCTAGCGCCTCAGGCTCCAGGAATAATTAGTAAGCCGATTTGCCCATGAATATATGGCAGTGTAGCTTTCCAAAATACCGAGAAAAAAGAGCGCCACCATCACTGGTAACAAGTTAAGTTAAGTCTGATCAACTCAACCAGTACTCATAAATTTTGATCTAGGTTTAGGAATTGTCATTGTCCCCAGAAAGCTTAAAGACATTACGTTTTGATAGATTTAAAGCTTACACTAAGATCAATTGAGTACACTTTACGATATATTATTTTTCTACTCACTATAGAGGACAGTTACTTCTCAATTTAGATTTTTCAACAATTCCACCAATTTTTCAACATTCACCAAGTTCTTATTAGTACTGAGATAAATAGCCTTTGGTAAAACTCTCAATATATTATAAATTTCATCAGTGACAATATCTTTACCTTCGCCTTCGTACTCTTCAACTTGTTGCTGGAAGTTGTCTTGTTGTAACTGTTGCTGTAGCTGTTGTCTCTTGTTGGATTGTTGGAGGTCTTGAACATTAGAAAACTTTCTCTTCCTGTTGATGATTGGTCTGATTTCAGACTTGAGCAAATCACCTCTGACTAAGTTATCATTGTCTTCTAATTCAATATCTTCATCAAGTTCCAAATCTGCAAGACTGAACATTTCATTGTTAGAAGTATAACGATCAGCAAAAAGTGTAACCTTGGAATAATTTGGGAACTTATTGAAAAACTTCTTTTCGTATTTTTCAAGATTGTTTGGGTTGATGGTGAAACTTCCCTGATAGGAAAGATACAATTTGAAAATAGCAATCAACCATTTATGTTGGATCTTTTCAAACTTCTCGGAATTCATAGTACTTTCAAAAATAGCATTGAAGTTGATTGAGTCGTTGATTCTAATCAGATACTTCAAATATTTGAAAATGAACTCACCATCATTGGAAAACCAGTTTGGTCTCATACCAAGTTCAAACACTTTCAAAGCGTACTTTCTACCACCGTTGAGTTCTTCCACTTTGGCATTTTCAACAAAGAGATGATGGGTTAATGTGTCTCTCTTCTTACGAGCATCAGCAAAGACCAATCTAGCACCTGCTAGACCCTTCAATCTGTTTATGCTTCTCAAGAATTCACAGTTGGTCAAAGTGATAGTTCTGGATAACTTGGCAAGTTCTTTATTCAATTTGGCTAATTCTTGGGACTTACTGAACAAAATTTCTTTAGCTTGATCACTCAACTTGACAGTTTCTTCTTCTTGTTGCTCTTCAACATCTTTCATTTCCTTATCTTCGTCCTCATCATCGTCACCAACATTAGAGAAAGACTTGAGTCTTTGAATTTCATTGCGAACTAACTTTTCCTTGAGATCTTCAATTTCACCAGATTTTTCTTGATGGATGACAGCTAACTTCTCAATCAATTCCTGGAAAGTCTTTTCCACCACCATGTAGTTGTTTTCAATTTCAAGCTTTTCAATCAACTTGAAGTTCAGCAAGAATGACAAGGGATTGACTGTAATCCCCTCGCCCAAGACATCGTACTTGTTCTGGTTAGTGTAATATTTGGTATCATCCATGAAGGCGACGTATTCAAACCATAATTGGGGAAGAAAAATAATTCTTTCGATAGCTTGCTTGAAAACATAATCAACTCGTAAATTTAGCTTTTCATCCTCCAATTCCAACTTGTTACTTCTTTCCCATTTGATCCAACTCATCCAGATATTGTATTGGTCAACAAGCTCTTCCTTGTTCCGATGATCTTCAAATGATCTATTCAAGCTCTCAGTGATATTGCTCCACTCTTTCAACCAGGATCTAGCGTTCATATAAGCGCCAGACATTTCGCTGATGAACTTTCTTGAAGTGGTGGCGTTAAGTTCTGTTTCGAAAGTTGTGTAATTGGCCCATAGTTTCTCCAAGTTCTTCAATGGTAATTTCAATGCCTTTCTGTAGACGTTTCTTTTGATATCAATCTTTTGTTGTTCATCATAATGAGCCACCGGTTTCCACGAATCAATGAATTCAATGTATTCATTCCATAACGATTCGGAATCTGGATCAGTACCAACTTTTTCAATAGCAGCATCAAACGCCTTGAAAATAACCCTTCTTGCTTCTTCACCACCCGTAATCAAGTTGTTCTTACGACGAATATAATTAATATAGCATTTCCAGAGGTTAACCCCCGAAACTTTAATTAATGATCTTTTAAACAATTCAGCAGCTTTTTCGAACTCACTTCTTTCAAGTTCATACTCAATGTAACTAACCCATTGTTTCGAAATAAAAGGGAACTTTTTCAAGAATGATTCATAAGTTTGGCGCACTTGTTCTGTTTTGTCCTTTCTTCTAATTGCTGTGAGATATTCTTCCCAAGTCTTCAAGTTTAAATCTTCTTCTTCAAGTAAATCCTCAAGTTGGCCTATGAGATCAGTAGGCAGTCTTTGTGGTTTCTTGGCTTTCCTAGCTAGTGCCTGCTCTGGAACAATTTCAGGAGTAGATGATACTGACATACTATGAGTTGTTTGAAATTGACCTTTCTCTATCCAAGAATTGCTAATTAGATTGTGATGGATATATTTCGGACTGTTGATGTGTTTGTTAACTTATGATCTTGTTTTCGAATCAAACGCCCGCGCAAGTTTTCCGATTTTCAGCTCCGGAATTTCGATATCCGGTGATCACGTGAGTTTTGCATATCTCAGAACTGCTCCCCAGTTCGATCATATATAGTAGTCCTTTTTGTTTGCCCAGTTTTTATGAAGTATTATACAAAATAAGTCCAGTTTTTAGATTTCCTTATGAAGGAGTTAACTATCATATCCTAAGGAAGGCAAACATTTTTTTTTTTGGAGAAAAATAATCAATGGTGCGCATGTTCTACTTGGAGACAACATAAATGCAGATTGTTCAAAGGTGAGGAACCAAAGTTTAAACTATATATACATTATATTGCCCAGTTTGTTTCCCATTAATGGTTTAACATAAAAACCCATTATCAACAACAATGTTTTGTCCAGTGATACTTTCATTCTCTAACAAGAACATTACCGTTTTGAGAATATCCTCTTGATCCACAGATTCCTTATTAAGGGCATTCTCATAATGTAAACCTTTACCCATATTCGTAGTATTGATGAGACCTGGTGATATACAGTTCACTCTAATGTTTTTGGCGCCCAGCTCCTGTGCTAATGATTTAGTAAACCCTATCAAGCCAGCCTTGGTGGCACTGTAGACAGATGTACCCTTCACACCTCGTAATCCTAATACCGATGATATGTTGATAATAGAACTGGGTTTGTTCACTAGCAAAGGTTTCAGAAGTAGTTTCGATAAAATGATTGATGATGTGAGATTGGTTGATACAAGGTTCTCCGCGTATGTCGTTGGAGTGTTCAATAAAAGGGAGTTTTGAGCAATGCCTGCTGAATTTACCAGGATACTGACTCTCTTTAACAGGCTTTGGTTCTCTTTGATGGTTTGTTCCAGATTTGCAAGATTGGTTAAATCATATTGGATAAATGAATGTGTTTGAGTTTGGTCCAGTATGGTCAATTCTTCCTTTATATTATGTTGAAGAAGATCTTTGGAACGAGCAAGAAGCACTACGCTAGCACCATTAGCTGACAATCTCTTAGCAATTGACAAACCAAGACCCTTGGAGCCGCCTGTGATGAGTGCAGTTTTACCTAGTAGTGACATCCTTAGGTTGTGGTTTTGATTAGTTTGTTGTAACGTAGTAATTTGGCCAAGAAATCTAGGAAGTTGCTATCGATCTGGAGAGAAGCTCCGAATGTATGAGCTCGCACAAAGATCTCTGGATTTTTGCTGACATAATTTGGATGTCATGGAATGCCATGTAAATTAGCGCTTTCATTTTGATGTGGTGCGGGACAACGAAAATCATCCGCCACGCCTCCTGTGCTTTTTGGCGCTAAAAAAAGCAAAGTAAACAAAGCACCTGTAGCGTAAAACCCGTTGAACAGTTGACACAGGATAACAACGTGACAAGCGCTATTAGAGGTCATTTATATTGCTCCGATCCACTTCATTTACCCATAGATCCATCAGGGTCATATATACTCATCAGATATCTACTCAAACATCCGATCAATCAACCATTTGGCCATTCCTTCACCGCATCAACAATGACGACCACAGAGATCTGCCGAACAAGATTGATGCAAATCATTAACGATGAGCTGTCCAAACTTTCAAACCCAGAACTCGAACAAACACCAGATAACCAAGGGCTACGACTAATAGGTCTCAAGATCCAATCCATTTTACCAGAGGCCATCGAATTGATAAGAGAACATGCGGAGAGATTATCCCTGCAACAGAA
The DNA here is from genome assembly GCA_030581495.1 of Waltiozyma xylosica. Taxonomy (NCBI): domain Eukaryota; kingdom Fungi; phylum Ascomycota; class Saccharomycetes; order Phaffomycetales; family Wickerhamomycetaceae; genus Waltiozyma; species Waltiozyma xylosica. The sequence continues at coordinate 71,535 of JAKTTJ010000014.1, read as the reverse complement.
CGATATATCGATGTTGCCCCTTTATTTCAACAGGTTGCATAAATTAAGATACTTGGATATTCATGATAATAAGTTTACAATATTTCCGGAGATCTTGACCAAAATGGACAATTTGGAAATCTTGGATATCAGTTTCAACAGCTTGACACATCTACCGAAAGAATTGGGAAACCTTAGGAAAACTTTAAAGATTCTTAGTATCAAGCAAAACCAGTTTGACAAACTTCCTGTGGAGCTCTTGCAATTGAAGAACTTGCAGCTCATTGAGTTGGAGAATAATCCATTCAACAACAAGGATGCCTCATTTTTGAGCAGGACGAATATCAGCAACAATGGACAGGATTGGCTAAACGAGATAAGGCCTTACTTGCATTCCATCAAAGAAGCAGAAGAGGAGAACATTCATCAACAACAGCAATACATCCATCCAGTTTTAGAGAGATCCAGAAGTGTATCAGAAAGCCATGTCAGCTCGAAGGCTTCCAAGAGGATGGGATTTATTATGGTCAGACCAAATTTGGAATCTCCTTCTTCAAATGAAGTGATTTCAGAATCCAGAGGAGAGATAGGCTCAAACAACGGTATCAGAATCGAGACAAGACATAGATCACACACAACCTTAGATCCTTATGATCCTGGTGAGTTTACCCAGAAACTGGCTTTCAACAACGATAACCACGGCCCCACCATCACCGGAAGCAGTAGTAATAATACCAGTCATTTAGGTGTGTCTTCTTCTCCAAACTCTGGCTTGGACTCTATCCCTGAACATAAATCAAATGACTATTTCAAACGATTGTCTGCATTGCCTGAAACTCGTTTGGAATTCAAACAGTTCAGAGTGATTGACATCTCACGTAAGTTGTTGTTTTCCATTTCTGAATTTCAATCAATGTTAAAAAAGCTCAACTCATTCTGCACTGATAAACAAATAATCGTTGACGTCGTTTCTCAACTGTACAGTTCCAAGACTATGATTGATCGTCTAGTTGAAGTGTTGGAGAAGAATGAAAACTTATCGGAGATCCACAATTCCATTGACGAATTCATCAAGATTGTTATAATGACCATCCACATTTTCAAGAAACTTATCGATTTAATAAACTCTAATTTAGCAATCTACACAAAGAACATTGAGCCACAGTTTCTCAGAAGCTTCTACCTGTCATTATTTCTTTCATACAACGAGGTACTAAACGCTTACAAGATCATTTCTCCAGACTCACCAAGAAGAGCTCTGTTCCAAACATTACAGCCTCAAAGAATAGCTGAAGTGGGAACAACGTCCGGATCCACATCAACAGCTACTGCGTCATCTGCCACTATATCGACACCAGGACCTTCTTCTGTTACAATTTCTCAACAGCAAGCGACTGAAATCAACGAAAACGATGAAAAACTATATGAATCTTTAAACAATGTTCTGCAGTCGTCACAAACTGTTTATTCAGAATTGAACAACTCAATTTCTAAATCTGCCATCGCTACGGCAAAGAGTGAAGACCAACAGTTCAACTCTCAACTGATCAACAAAATCAAGGAGTTGACCAATACGTTGGTTAGTTCAATGGACTTGAACAAGAAGATCAAACACAAGGTATCCAATCCAGTGATTATAAAATCTTTCACGATGCTAGATAAGAAGAAGTTCTACGATGAAATCAATCTATTCTTGAAATCGATCATCACGATCTTGGCATCCACTAAGTCCATCATCAACGATCAACCGCTCATGTTATCTGAAGTGAAGCCATATCTTGCTAATTTGACAAAAGCCACCAAAGATGTCGCAATCATGCTAGAAGTCTCTTCTTATCGTTTAGTCAATGATAACTATATTTCACAGGTAGTTCAACCTTCATCATCTTCCACGGCAGCAGCTAGTCCCCCAGCTCCAGTTTTACCACAGCAAGCATCATTATTATCCTCGATCCCTTCAATGATGTCAATCCCACAAATGAACACCCCATACATGAACATTTCCATCCATCAACAGCAACAACAGGCTCAATTTCAACAGCAGCAGCAACAACAGGCTCAACAGCTGTTATTGCAACAAAATGGTAATCCATTGCTGACTGGTTCCTCATATTTGCAAACGCCGTCTTTGCAACAGCCTAATCCATTTGAGGCTAGTATGATGTACAATATGTCTAATGGGAGTCCATATGCTGGTGGAAATATGGAACATGATTAATGGTAGCTTAATGATAAGGAATCAGAGGCTGAAATGGATCTACATTATATTGATCGTTTTGCTAAAGGGTTTAATCTATTTATGAATTAAAAATATATTAAGGATGTTTAACTTTTCTACTTTGATTAAATATGAAAAATAAATTAGGAGTAGAGATCAGTGCTCAGTGACACATGGGCAGTTAAAAGTGTTCCGATGTTTCTGCTTAGTGTAAAATCGGTTTGTCTCAAGGAGAATTAAGAGACATCGAGACATTTGAAAAAGGACATTTGGAAACAGACTGTATATTGTACATATGTCTGCATGAAAAACCTCAATCCTTTTTCTCTATGCGCTCGAGAAACGGTGAAGCTGTAACAACATGAAAAAAAGGGGAAGAAGACAAACACTACTTGACCCAACGCAAAGCTTACTGGATCCCAAATGATTTAGGCCAACAAATATGACAACCAATTGAGCTTAAATCACAATGAAAGAAGAGAACTTTCGCCAACTGGCAGAGCTTCCCACAGAAATCTGGCTCAGAATCATAAAATTTTCACCAGATGTTTACACTACTCGAAAGATAACGACCTTCAAACCAGATTTATTCAACCTAGTCAAAGGCCAGGCGGGTGCTATTCTTTGTCCAAACGAAGAACCATCTGATACAATCACAGACTTAGATATTGAAGTTCCGTTCTTTGAAGATCTTCAACATCACCAGAAGTTAGCGCGCTCCTGTGCTTCTGACCAGAATCAGATTACTTTGTCCAGATCAAAGATCCAATTATGGGAGATAGCAGGCTCCCTAGATCAATTTAAAGAACTTACGGATAGCTGTTTTAGAGCTGAAAATATAAATGCGGTCATATTTCATACTGGCCATGAAGTAAAGATGGATGATGTTATTGCGCAAGATGAACTCATTGAAGGTGTTCGTAGCAATGAACTCAGACCATATGTTCTCTTTCCAATGTTAAACAGATGGTACATCAACTTTCAAAACTATGAATATGACCAGATATTTACTTTCTGCAACATAAGTGATACTCTCTTCCCAGTTCTGAGTTTTTTGGAATTTTGTGGAATAAAGATGTCCGAGGAAACAAGCAATGAATTGAATTTGATCGGTTGTTCATTTCCTTGTTTAAAAACTTTGCACATCATTGACTTCGAAATTTGTCGAATCACGGATTGTGACTTTAAAGGATTGAAAAACTTGAAATTGCATTTTCCAGAATCACCGGAGGATCAAAACGATCGTATCTTTGCGATTGATCAGTTTAATTCTTACTTACAAGAAACTTATGTCATTGACGAAGAATCTATTAAATCCTTGCTAAATTTCAAACCCAAACTGAAAACTGCAACCATACCTTTGTGTGTCCCACAATTAGAAACTCTTTCGTTAATGCTACCATTGATCAATCACGACTTTATCCAAAATCCTCTTTTCCTTGATTTGATATCTACTGATAGTGTGCCATTTGATAATTTACGTGAACTTTCACTCGCGTTATGCACTTGCAGTACTGAATTCACCCAACAATACGACCTATTCGACAGACAGAATATGTACACACCCTTGGAATTGATAGGGATGCTGCATTTGATTTTGTCGTTCATCAGTGATTGTCTCGACCACTGTGGAGAAAAAATGGAAATCTTGAATTTTGAAATTTTTGGCTGGGACACTGGTTATTACATTTCTAAAAGACTTGTCAACACACTTACCAAAATGACCAACCTAAAGAAACTGAAATGGTATAATATTTCATTCAATGACAAAGTAGAGGACGAAAATTTGTTGAGGGACGAGTTTGTTTTTGATAAGCTTTTGGAAGCACATCTTGTATACACTGGAATTTACTCCGATGACGATTTCATTCCATTGAAGTGCAAATCCTTGGATTCCTTAAAGCTTAGAGTTAAAGAAAGTTATAATGGTGCCATGAATAATTTACCATACTCGGAATATTTCCAAACCCTTTCAAAAAACTGTCCAAACGTCACAAAGCTTGGAATATCACACAGCAGAGATTTGAACACAAGGCCACGAAAAACATCATCCAATGATCCTCCGATTTCCATCCCAAGGTTCCCAATTTCAACTATGGTCACGAATTGGAACAATGTTGAGGAGTTGGATCTGGTTCTAAACGTTCTTGACATTGTACAATTGTTCACAGATTCCTCAAGTAAAAAGATCAGCATCCCATCATGTAAGAATTTTACCATTCGTGCTCGTGAAACTTCATTTGAAAATTTCATGTTAAAGGACACAATTATCTTACAAATGATTGATCAAAGTACAGGTCCTTCTTTAGAAATGGATGCCCCTCTTTTGAAACGTTTAGGGTTACATCTTTCATATGCTAATTGGGGACCACCACGTTTAAGTGATTCTGGTCATTTCTCAGGTATGAATGAATTGACGCATGATTGGACATACGAAGAATTACCTTTATATTACCAGAAAGTGATGGATTGGTTCCAAACTATCAAATTGGGTTATTATGAAGAATTGGAAAAAGTGGTATGTTCTCAGCACAATCTGATGTTCAAAGATTTGAGGATTGATAGACGTAATTACGGTATTAAATGCTATTTGTCCTCTTCTATAAATGACGAAGAAGACATCGTTGTAGGTCATGAGATAGAATCTCAAGATGGATGTATTTCGATGAGGACTTATTCTGGGGCTTCTGATGATGAATAGATGACAACGAAGGACCGTCTTTGCAAACGAAACATTATATATAGACCAATACTTAAATAGATGGGACTGAAATTCAATGAGATAAAAATAGCAGATCATGACACAGTTAAAAAGCTCAGTATTTTCAAACCAGACAGGGACTCTCACGCAGATCAGAGTAATTTCCTATTTGAAACCTCAAAAGATCCGAATTCAGGAATCATTCCGTGGAAGAACTTTGGTATAAAGAAACAAATCATTTGGTTATGTCTATGCACAGAGCGAAACACGCCATCATGAATGAATTTAATGAAGAAAAACTTGAATTTTACTATTGAAAAATACTGAAGAGATTCAACACGTCACAAACCTGCGAATTTGCCCAAGATTATCAAATTTGCTGTATTCAATGAAATCATGCTTATGATGTGACCAGTTCAAAATATATATATTGGGTTTGAGCGGATGGAATTTTGAATACCTGATTACAAAATTGCCTCTGATGATCTTTTAAGTTGGGTTTCAGTTAGTTTATAGAATTTAAATATCAATCAGATGGAAGAAAGGCACTACTGCTCTGTTTATCTTGCAAGTCACGTGACTAAATTCTGAACATCTATTATTTTCCCATGTGCGCACTTTGACCTCCTAATTATAGGTGATCAACGGACTTACATGAACTTGCATTTTTCGCGTCTGGCGATTTGAAAAGTTGGGCTGTTCCATTTGGGATTTGGCGAGAGTGTTATCAAAACTTTCAAGTCGAGGTGCTTGCTCAGATTGTAACAGTTTATGAAGAAACAGTGCACTTGTTATCAGGATGTTGGCATCATTTAAACAGAATCTTCGTTTTAGATCTTCCAAACAGTTTGACAGAAACAGGGTAGTTAAGGGTTCCTAGTTCTAGCTTCATCAAGTCGGTTTTTCTTTTAGATAACCCTTGTACCAACTAAAAAGAACGTATCCTTTGTTCTCGGTAACCAATAACACAACCTAAACAGGTGTGCTGTTCGCTGTTTAAAGTTGGAATTCATCCTAAAACGGCATACAGATATCTTGCATATGAAACGCGTCCAAAACTTTGGAAAATTTTGACGCGTCGTCCGCGAATTTTTCATCCCTTTGAACAAAAATTACTACTGGTTATTTGCCAACAGGGGCAATAGAATTGGATGTGCGCGTATTTGTAATTTTATTAGTGAGAGTTGAAATTTAACTTACTGGAGGTTTAGATTTCGCTCAAGTAAAAATTTAGATCTTTCCATTTGGGTTGCAACCAGCGCACCATACCTCTGTTCTGTTACAAACCATTGTCACTCGCTTTAACTACGAACACGTCCTGCATAGATCAGATCTACCACACTCCTTTAACCAAGAATCTGGTCCACGTATAATCACAAACATATAAAATGTCACAACATTCAAGACAACCATCGGTTGCATCTCTGGTGTCCTCGTCTTTGAATAATCACACATCCAGTTTAAACAAGATTGGTCCATGGAAACTGGGCCGTACTTTAGGTGCAGGTTCAGCTGCTCGTGTCGTATTGGCTGAAAACCAAGAAGATGGTCAAAAGGCAGCAGTCAAGATCGTGTCTAAGTCCATTTTGAACTCAAGCCATACCAATACTCAACAGGATGATTCCAATAGAGGCAGAGATGCAGCTGGGTTAGCCTATGGTATTGAAAGAGAAATTATTATTATGAAGCTGTTGAATCATCCTAATGTCTTGAGATTGTACGACGTTTGGGAAACTTCCAAGAATCTTTATTTGATCCTGGAATACGTCGAAGGTGGTGAATTGTTCGATTTGCTTGTTGAAGAAGGCCCTTTGGAAGAATACGAAGCCATTAGATATTTCAGACAGATCATTATGGGTATCAGCTACTGTCATGCTTTGGGTATCTGCCACCGTGACTTGAAGCCAGAGAATTTGTTGCTTGATCATGATTTAAACATTAAGATTGCCGATTTCGGTATGGCTGCTTTGGAAAACAACGATCGTTTGTTAGAAACTTCTTGTGGTTCTCCACATTATGCTGCTCCTGAGATTGTCTCAGGTCTGCCTTACCATGGGTTTGAATCCGATGTCTGGTCTTGTGGTGTTATTCTGTTTGCTTTGCTCACTGGTAGATTACCATTTGACGATGAAAACATTAGAAATTTGCTGTTAAAGGTGCAAAATGGGTCTTTCGAAATGCCAGGCTTAGAAGAAATCACCCCCGAAGCACAGAACTTGATTGCTAAGATGTTGACTGTTGATCCATCCAGAAGAATCAGCACCCAAGAAGTTTTGTCCCATCCTTTGCTACAAAAATACCCAATCTCTGAATTGGATGCCCAAACTTTACACAACTTGCCTTCTCCGAACTCTTACCTCAACAAGATCAGCTCTGCTGACGAAATCGATGATCAGATTTTACAAAACTTGATTACTCTATGGCACGGTGTTTCCAAAGAAGAAATCATTGCTAACCTTCTAAAGCCAGAGTCGACCACCGAAAGAATCTTCTACTTCTTATTGTTAAGATACCGTCATAACCAATCTCAATCTTCTCTTGTGAGATCTATCTCCATTGCCAGATCTATACGTCAAGGTCCACCTTCTGCTCCAACAAGGCCCTCTCCAAGAACACCAAAGAAAGCAAAGAGAATCTCTATCAGCGCTTCTTCTTCAGCTAAGAAATCTGTCAGCTTCAACTCCAAGAGACGTTCTGGTATCTACGAAGGTGGCTCTCCTTTGAAGAATCAGCAACGTATGTCGATGTCTCCAGAATCTGAGCAACAGCCACCAGCGATTCCAAAGGATTTATTGAACGAGTTTGAAGAAATGACCAAGCAGCAACAGCAACAACAAGCTCAACCGGAACCTATTGAACCTGAAGAAATTGCTGCTTCAGTAGAACCAATTTCTGCTCCAACTCCAGCTCCAACTCAACTGCAGCAAGAACAACAGATGAATTTATCCATCCAACAATCGCCTCAAAAGAAGTCCAACAGATTATCACGCAGTATGTCCAAGCGCCGTTCGTCCCGTTTCTCAAAGTTAGGTGGTGGTAAGCGTGGCTCTATCACTACGAAATTGATTGCTGTCTATGCCAAATTGGCTGAAGATAACGATTGGGTCACAGTTGAAAAGGAAACTAGAAGAACTTCTACTGATTTTGCCACGCTTTGTGATGAGATCTTTGATCATGAGAAATACGAAAAGTTGAGATTGGAAAAAGAAGCCAAGGAGCGTGAAGAGTTTGAAAGAAAGGAAAAGGAGAGACGGGAAAGGGAAAGACGTGAACGTGATGAAAGGGAAGCTAGAGAAAGAAAAGCCAAGGAAGAAAAGAGAATGGAAAGATTGAGAAGAGAGGAAGCGGAAAGACAAAGGATGATCGAAAGAGAACGTCAACAACAGCAAGAAGAGCAAGAACAAGAAGCAACTGGCCCAATCGTTGTCAAGATCGAAGATGAAGATGAAGACGATTTTGATTTCGTTGATAAGCTTCACAATTCCAAACAACGTTCTGTGTCAGGTCCACAATCTCAAGCTCAGAAAACCGAAGATTCCAACTTGCTGAACTATGAAGAAATCAACAAGATTCAACAACGTCGTTCTATTACAAATCCATATCAGCAAGCATCAGCCAGACCTAAGTCCAGATTAGACCCAGGTTTGAACTTCAATTCTGACGACTGGAAGACCAACAAAGTCGTGTATGAAGAAAACGATAACATCACTAAGGCCATTAGAAGATCCAAATTCCTTGGTTCTCGTTTTGAATTGAACGTTAAGAAACAAGCTACTTACGAACAACGTCAAAATAATAGAATTTCCATTTCTTCTTATGGGCTGGGTGAGGTTCCAGTTCAAAGATCAGAGTACGTTCAGAAGGAAAATAGAGGTTATGAAACCACTGGTTTGAACGATGAATACGATGGTCCAAAGACTTTAGCTGAAGTTACGATTCCTAAAGTTACCAGAAAATCAAGACATTTTTCTCACTCCAACAAAAGATTATCCGTGTTGTCCATTTATTCCACGAAGAATTCTTATGCTGATTTGCATTCCAAATTGATGGAGTTGGATGCTCATGACGATCCAGATGCCGTCGATCCAAGCACAGCTTCTAAGAGGCAATCGATTATCAATGAGAAGAGAAAATCCATCTTGAAAGATACCCATAACAAGAGACATTCCATGTTGAACGATATGGAAGAGACTGCTGTTCAAAGACCTCAAGATAGAAGAAAGTCAAGATATGTTCCAGATGTTGTTGAAGAAGAAGAACAACAACAAGAAAAATCAGAATCAGAGGAGCAAACAAAGCCAGTTGCCGCAGATGCCGAACAAGTCAACGCTAATGCTCCGGGTTTGAGATTAAGCTATGCTGATCGTCTTACTGCCTTACGCTCTTCTCAAGAAGAATTAAACCACTATGAAGAACCTGTTGCATCTGCCGCTAATGGTGCTTCTGCTGTACCGGAACCAACAAAGCCTGCTCCACTTAATAAGAATTCTCCATTGAAGAACAAAGAAAGATCAGAAAAGCAAATCAATGGATCTTCTGACACTTCTACCAGTGTCGCTGCCACCAACAATGGTTTGACCTTACCAACATTACCAGACACCTACACTGCTCCAAAGAGAAAATCAGTGGTCAGTCCAACTTCTGCTACTTCTTCTGCTGGAACTCAAACTGGTGTCACCAAGAACGAATCTCAACCATTACCAAAGAACAACAATAAGAACGCTCGTGTTGAACTCATGCCAATCGATGATAACAAACCATCTACTGAATTCAGAAAGAGGTCCAATTCTAATGGTTCCTTTTTCCGTAAATTCTCCGGTTCAAGCGCTGTTACTCTCGAGGAAGAAGATCAAAAGCCACAACGTACCAGTTCCGGCGGTTCATCTTTTTTCAGAATATTCAGTTCTGGTAAAAATAAGAATTCCAAGGCTTTCCAATTTGAAGATTTGAAAACCATTTATGCTCGTCACGACATTTATGAAATTCTCAAAAGATTATTAAAGAGTTGGATGGATTATGGTTTGAAGAATCTAAATTTCAACGATTCTCAACACACGATTACTGGTGAAATTTCGAAACATAACTTCATGAATTATTCCACCACACAATTCCAGATTCGTATAATGGATCGTGGTGAGAATGGGAAATATTCTTCTGTCGGGTTTGATAAGTTAAAGGGTTCAAGCAAGGCCTTAAAGACTCTATACCAAGAGATCAAGAAAATCTTTGCTAGAGAAAATGTCTTGGCTTTTACCGAAAAGTGATTGACGCTTTTCTTACTCTTTGGGTTCACTTCTCTGTTTGTTTTACTTTTTTTGTCACGGACTCTTTCATATTGTTATTGTTTGATTTTGTTGTAATCTTGACCGGCGTTTTGTCAAGAACTTACTTATAGAAGATGTTATTATGGATCTTTTTTTATAATGCATATTAGTTTTTACCTTTTGTGAATACACTCAATAATTTTGTTATTGTAAAACGCTTGTAAATGCAGTTTTGCCATTTTGATAGGACCTTGTGAATGTTCGTGATATTAGTATCGGCACGTATTACATGCATGTACAGACATTATACCCTGCGCCTTTTAAGGTAGTTCCATGAATATATACCATCTTTGCTAAATACTAATGCAGGTGTGGTATATAATGCGGCCATTTTGTTGAATCTCACAATCAAACAGATCAACACCTCTCATATCACAATTTCAGGCCGATGAAGAGACTTTTAAGGATGCAATACTTTTGTATGTACGGCCATTCTTAAATTAGAAAACATTTCAACGATGCTAATCCTATAGATGCCTTGTTTCAAAGGTTGAATCACTAGATTTATTCTTTGACGTATCATTTCTTTTGGAGTAGTCTTTTGACAATTGTATGGTTTTGAGATCTTGAAGTCAAGACTCAAAGTTTCCTTCTGTTCTTTTCGATTCACATCAAACCATGACGTAGCCGTGCATAATCTCTGAGGAACCTGGTCACGTGTGAAATGTCTTCTTGCCCTAAAGAAAAGTTATAAGCTGATCATCCGCCTCAATTGATAGACTTTCAGTTTGAACATTCAATTAATAGTATTGATTTTTTTGAAAATTTTCAACTTCTCACTTGAAGTGTCATTTATATCAAAAGAAAGCAACAAGTTTTTTTTATCTTTTATCTTTTCTAGAGGTGGACTTGCTGAAATTGTGACAATTTGATGACTCTCATGGGCGGTTCGTATTCGGGCACTTCAGTCGGGGAGTCCAAAAATGATGTTGAAGTCGTGTCATTAACGGGAAATTTTATGTCTTGGGAAATCTGTGGGAAGGAAGTGGGGAACGGAACAGTCAAACTGAATTTTATATGGGACTCCGCACAGGCACGTGAGGACGTTGGCGGAGTTTCTTAATTTTTTGAGTTGTCGTTTTATAAAAAGTTTGGGAGTCCCAATTTTTTTTTACTTTAACCACATACACTCAGACGTCTTTTAAAGCTACTCAACTTTATCTCACTTCATTCAATTCAATGAACTGGTTCTTTTCTAGTGCCTCTGAGCCTGCTACAAACACCGTCCACACAGCTAACAACAACAACAACAACAACAATAGCAACGACCATCACCGCCACACTCACCAAATCTCTGAAGATGAACGCCACAAAGAGTTACAACTTCTCAATGAGCTAACACCACAGCTGCGTCAATTCTACGCTTTAGAATCCCGTTCCCACCACCCGTTCGAAGAAACAGTCTCTGAAGAACAAAAGGCAGAATTTCAAGTCTTTCGCAAAGACCCAGCCAACTCTGAGAAGGAACTTTCGCAAATGAACTGTTCAGAATATCAGTTACGTTATCTACGATGCCTCACAGCTGACAAAACTTCCCAATTAATAAAATGTTCTGAGGACTCTAAGACAGTGGAAAAGTGTCTTGCATTCCAAAAGCAAATGTTCTACAAGTTGGGACTACGTTACACCAAAAATATTGAAAAGTTTAACAAGATCACGGATACCGCCGACGAACTTGGAGTCAAGTGGATGAACAGAGTCAAAAATTCAGAACATGGCTTAGATGAAGTTGTCTTAAAGAGCGTTTACGATGCTAGAGATTACATCTGGTCCAAGGATTGACAATACAAACCGGTTTCTAGAGATCTGATATATTAGCTCATGGAAAAACACCAAGCTGGTCTGGTGTACTGGTGCTCGTATTTTATGATATTTCCTTTCAGATTGTGTTTTTGACATATGAATATTTCTATGCTGTTAGTTACAGTCAAATGAATAGCTTCATACACTATTTTGACAAGACTCTACAACTATTTATCCATCATTTATATATGCACAACAAATAAACAAGCAGGTCTGTTTTGCTGTTGAATTTAGAACATCAGTATCTTTGAAAAATTTGCATGTATTGTGTAGCAAACTATAATATAAAATTCTTGTAAGGAAATAAGCATCGTAAGGAATATGCTCGGTTTCATCTCAGATCCAGGTTTTCGCGCTAGTCTGTTGATACAGCTAGAAAAGTGGCGTTGGATTTGTTTCTACCTATTTTAAGAAAAAGAGATTAAACTGATCAATCAAATCCTTAAGAACTATATAATCTTTATCTTACACTAGCTGATGAAAGAAGAACACACCATATCCAAGCTATCAGAAAAATTCTCCTATAGAGATCAGACAACCGACAGTTCTTCCAAACGGTTCAACGTTATACGCAAAAGGAACTTAAGACAAAGAATAGCAACTACCTGCATTAACAAGGCTACCAAGACAGAATCAACAAAAGTAAAGACTACTAGTATTAATGAATTAACACTGTCATCGATAGCAGTCGATAATGTAGATGCAGATGAGCAAATCTACTTACCCTTACCAGATCTGTTTTCTTCAAACCTCGAAATTCTATTCATAGGCTACAACCCTTCATTACGCTCATCATTAATCCGACATAGATATGCGCATCCCACCAACTCATTCTGGAGACTGTTACACCAATCAGGTCTCACTAAACGTCAGTTACAACCAAAAGATGATGAATCGCTGCGTCAAAGTTATGGATATGGGTTTACGGAACTGTGTAGAAGGCCAACCAGGAACATTGCTGACTTGAACAAATTGGAAATGACTGAAGGAGTGAAAGATTTAGTTAGAAACGTCAATAGATGGAAACCGAAGATCGTCTGTTGTGTTGGGAAAGGTGTGTTTGAAAATATTTTGAAGGGAAGCAATATCAAGAGAAAAGCATTTGGTGTTATTCAGTGGGGGAATCAGGGCCAAATTGAATGTTTAACTGGTGCAGAGGAGGTTCTATGGTTTGTTTTGCCTTGTACCTCAGGGCTCGTGAGGCTGAAGAAAGATGAAGTTTTGAAGATATGGAAGGAATTACACTCTCTTGTAAGGAACAAAATAAACTAGTATTTTTTGTTTAAATAGTTTACTTTCTTGAAAATTATTTGCCTCTTAATCTATATTGAATCTAAAATTCAAGAGCATGATAGAGCCAGATATTTAGAGATGGATTGAATTTTTCCATTAAATTAATATTTATTTCACTCTCCAGTGGCCAACGTACAGAAGAAACTACTTTGCACATCTAATTTGGTGTGAAGACTATGCAGGTGTTTTGGAATTCGACTGAATGAAAATATTTAAAAACATCGATGTCAAATGGTTAATCATTTGCCAAACTTTACTGATACTGTGGAAGATTGGTATTGCTATCTTAAGCGACCCAGAGTTCACACACGTGCACTCCCAGATTTCAGATCTGTGGTTTCGCGAATATTACCGCATGAGAAAGCTTAATTACATATATGACTTTCCTAATCGGGAAGTGTAATTAGACGCGTGAAAATTTTGGCGGGTTTAATCGTCGCGCGCGCTTTGGAGGAAGATCTGGTGGAAATGCAAACAACAACGAACATAAACTAGGTTCGAAGAGAAATAAACAAACATTGTTTCTAGTTGGTGTACAGCTAGGTAAAAGAACACCCTAGCCTTAACGACTGTCCCTCGTTTGTACTCACAACTCGAACCATTTAAGATACCGTTCAAGATGGAAAACATCAACGAAACAGCGGACTCCCAGCGTTCCGATCAAATTCGTCGTTTCCAAGAATTCCTTGATTCAGAGGAGCCAACCAATTACAATACAGCCATCCGTGAATTATTATCCAAAGGTGAACGTCGTCTAATTGTCTCCATTGATGAGATTCGTGAATTCGATATCAAGCTATTCAATGGTTTGTTATACGAACCTTATGTTTACATTCCTTCTCTGGAAGAAGCTTTGAGATCCAACGTCAATGCCATTTATGATCCTACAGTGGACCATTATATGCCAGTCTCTGACCAAGACGAATTTAAAGTAGCCTTTGTTGGTTCTTTCGGTCATCATTCTGTGTCTCCACGAACTATTAACTCTGAGAAGATCTCCAAATTGGTTTCGATTGAAGGTATTGTTACCCGTGTTTCTTTAGTTGCTCCGAAGATCAGAAGATCCGTGCATTACAACACTAAGGAAGATTCCCATCATTCCAGAGAATTCTTCGATCAAACGACATCTTATGAACCAATTCTACCAAAGTTGTCTTTCCCACAAGAAGATGATAACGGGAACAAATTAGAGTTCCAATATGGTCTTTCCACATATCGTGATCATCAAAATTTGACAATCCAAGAAATGCCAGAGAGGTCTCCTGCCGGTCAGATTCCAAGATCTATCGAAGTTTCCTTAAACATGGATTTGGTCGATTCCTTGAAACCTGGTGATAGATGTCAAATTGTCGGTGTTTACAAATCAGCCGCTATCAAAGGTACCACTACGTCTTCTTTCAAAAACTTTATCTTGGCTTATTCTGTTTTCCCGTTACATGCCATTTCATCTGGTGTTTCCACTCAGGAATTATTATCTGAAGGTGATGTTCGTTCCATTTTGAACATTTCCAAGAAGAAAAACGTCTTTGAATTGATGTCTCAATCTTTGGCTCCTTCTATCTACGGCCACGAATACATCAAGAAGGCCATTTTACTTATGTTAATGGGTGGTGTTGAAAAGAACTTGGCAAACGGTGCCCATTTGAGAGGTGATATCAATATCTTAATGGTTGGTGATCCTTCCACTGCCAAGTCTCAAATGCTTAGATTCGTTTTAAACACAGCTTCTTTGGCCATTGCTACAACAGGTAGAGGCTCTTCTGGTGTCGGTTTAACCGCTGCCGTGACACATGATTCTGAAACCGGTGAAAGAAGACTAGAGGCAGGTGCCATGGTTTTGGCTGATAGAGGTATTGTCTGTATTGATGAATTCGACAAGATGTCTGATGTCGATAGAGTGGCTATTCATGAAGTTATGGAACAACAAACAGTGACCATTGCTAAAGCTGGTATTCATACCTCTTTGAACGCCAGATGTTCTGTCATTGCTGCTGCTAATCCAATCTATGGTCAGTATGATATCCATCGTGATCCACATCAAAACATCGCCTTACCGGATTCGCTTTTGTCCCGTTTCGATATGTTGTTTATTGTGACAGATGACTGTAATACCGTGAGAGATAGAGCTATTTCTGAACATTCTGCCAATTCACACAGATTCATCCCACAAGGTTACGTTGAAGGTGAAGTCATCAGAGAATCTACAGCTTTGTCCTTGGCGGTTGGTTTAGAACAAGTCAGAGATAACGAAGAAGAGGAAATGAACGAAGATCCAGTTTACCAGAAGTATAATCCATTGTTACATGCCGGTGCAGCTCAAGCTCTTGGAATTTCAGCTAGATCCAAGCAATCCAGATTATTATCTATCAAATTCATTAAAAAATACATTCAATATGCCAAAACACGTCTTCAACCAACTTTGACGCCCGACGCTGCCAATCATATTACCGATATCTATGCCAAACTACGTAATGACCCAAGTGACAAGAAACAAACTACTCCAATTACAGCTCGTACTTTGGAAACATTGATTCGTCTTGCCACTGCACATGCTAAAGTTAGATTGAGTAAAGTTGTCACAACGGTGGATACAAAGGTTGCTGAGGAAATGATCTATTTCTCTTTGTTCAAGGAAGTGGCGAAGAAGCAAAGAAAGAAGAAGAAGACCAAGTATGCTGTTAAGGAAAGTGAAACCGGTGGCAGCAGTAGTGATGATGATGATGATGATGATGATGATGATGATGAAGAAGGTATGGACGAAGATGAAGAGCAACAACCAACGCAGACCCAACAACAACAAGAATCTGAGAAACTACCTACACCAACCCGGGTCCGTCCTCCTAGAGCAGTAGAACCTGAACTGGAAGAAAACGAAGACAAAATGGATGTTGACGAACCAGAACAGCAACAACACGAAGAAGAACAAGAAACCCCTGAACCTAAATCTTCTCAACAAATCCATCCAACAATGGATGAATCCATGGAATATAACCTACCAACTTCTCAAATGCAACCAGAATCTCAATCAACCCAACAACAACACATTCTAACTCCATCATCCCAAATATCAGATAAAAGATATACTTCATTCTTGCGCCACGTTGGTGATCTTGCAGCTACTTCTCCATTGTTCACTTCAGAAAATGGTTGTTCTTTAGAAGAACTCCGTGGTGCTGTCAATGAAAAGAGTTCACGAACAGAACAATATGAAAGGGAGGAATTTGAAGCTGGTTTACAGAAATTGGTGGAAGATGGTCATGTTTTGATTACTGATGAAGGTAGAGTTTATTCTACAAGATAGATTATAAGTGTATTATAAAAAGATTTAATGAAATTGTTAGAAACTGTTTACTAAGAAATTAAAAAAGGTTCCTAGCTTGTAGCCCTTAAAACTTTCGCACATTCAGATTGTAATTGTCATTCATTGGTTGAAATCTGTATGCTATTTTGACTAAAATTATTCCTTTAAAAATTAAGCTAGTTTATAATCGTGGTAACCAATTTTTTGATATATTGTTATTTTTTTGAAAATTCATGATCTTGTAATAAGAGAGTACTCACGTGATTAGGTAAGGTATTACTAATCTATCTTATTCTAGGTTATTCTATGCACAATAGCCTAAACCTATTACACTATTTCACTATTATGTATAAATAGAGCTTGTATCCTGTTCAGGATCCAATATCCTCACATCTATAGATCTTTTATATAGAAGTACAAACTAATCTTGACATTAAGGTTATCATTAACAACCAATTTAGGGTCTTACCTGACTCCTAACTACTACAGATCTATATATATATATATTATAATCTATTACGCATTGCCACCTATTGTATTGTGGGGTGGCTACAATACTCAAGCCCTGTTTCATCTTGCACCGAAATATAGCTCCAACATTCTTAGAGGAGAAAAAAATGTTTATTTTGATTGTTCCAAGGTTCTAAAATGGCTCTAGGGGTTCTATGGAGTCCCGCTTTTAAGGTCATCATTCAACGGGGCCAGTTCAATCACAGATAACCATTTATTAAATTATTCCGTGTATTAGGCTATTTTTATACGTTTGATCCTCATGAATGTATAATTTCAATCATGAAACATCTTGAAAATTACACACTGCCGTTACTGTTTCGTTGAGCCATAGCTTTAGAAATAAGCCCTGGTATTCTTTGTACAGATTAAAATTGTTATCAACTCAAGAAAATATTGACAAATGCAAATAAAACCAGGATTCAAGTATTAAATGAAGTGTCTATAAACTATTAGTCATTCGACAAGGTTATCCTGCAATTATCTGATCCTTTATATTAAGTACCCAATTATTTATGCTATATATTAGAAACCCACTTTCAATCCTTAAAAGCTAATGTACTTTTGGAGACAAACCTCTGGAACAACACCTCTGCCATCGTTCAAATATCTTTCATTCTCCCACTCATTTTCATCAGTTTTGACAAGTGTAATACCAAACTTATCAACTTTTTCAACCAAACACCAACCATCTGTGTGTTTAGATAAAATCTTGACATATTCACCCTTACGAATATTCAATTCATCACCAAGATTCTTTTGATATGTCTTAATGACTTTGTATATTGATGGGTTGTTGTACTTGGACAAGTTAATCTTTGGCGTGGTTGGGTTTTGTCTGGTTTGAGAAATCTTGTTTTCAAAGCCTTGTAAAGAGGAAGATGTGGTAGAGGATTTGGTGGAAAATGATGTATCCAGTGAAGCCTTGATAGCAGGAAGAGCCCTGTTGACCTTCTTATGCTTTGGGATAGGTTGTAAAGTTGGTGGTGTTGGTGGAACGATCTTAGAAGATCTCAAGACTTGTTGTTTGACAACAGTATCATCTGATTGGAAAGAATGGATAGAGGAGTCCCAAGATTCCTTGTAGCTATGTTTCAAATGGGAAGATGGATGGTACGCAAGGGCTGGGACAACTGGGGTTGGGTTTGTAATGACATCCTTGTTGGACCTCTTGAGCTTGAATTCTTTCAAAGCCACAACTGGAGAGAATGGGGCACCCGTGCTCAAACTCGATCTAATGGACGATCTGAAGCTGCTTTTTTCTTGATAATGTTGTGACATTGGAAGTTGATTGTTGGTGTTGGAAGCTGGTTTGATAAACCACTTGCTTAGTGGAGAACCCAAGCTCCACCTTGAGTTACGCTTAGGAAGCTCTTTCAAACTCAACTCAGATTGTGATTGTGTGAAGTTGGAAGCAGAGTATTGTGGTTGGGATGGTGGTTCCTTCATCAAAGTATGAGTTGAATCTGTGAACTTATTCAAGTGGTCTGTAGATGGGTTATCTTTGAGCTGAACAGTTGTCTTGGACTTGTATGGAGAGTTTATATTTCTGGTAGTAGGAGAGATACGATAGTTGAATTTATCGTCGTATGTGTTACTGAAATTATGATCAGCAGTCAAGTTGGCCTTTCTTTGTCTGAAGTAGAAATATAAACCAAGAGCAATCAAAATGGAACCAATAATGGCAATCGGTAAACCGACAATTAGTCCAATATTACTTGTGGTAGACTCAGTGGATTGTTGAAACAGAGTGTTCAAATTGGTGTAAGTTGTTGCCGTGGAAGAATGTGTAGAAGTTGGAATAGATGTAGATGTGGAAGTAGAATAAATAGTGGTGATGATATTGTTTGATGAGACACCTTTGTTCGCAAACGTTATGGCGGCAGGTCCGTTATTAGAACTTCCCGTTTCAATATCCAAGCTCAAAATACCTTGTACTATGGCAGTTTCTGTAGATTTTACGAGTGATGTTATTGTTGTTTGTTGGTCTAGTGTAACAGTGGTGGTCATAGTATGCGGATATTCAACTGATTTACTGTATTGGAAAGGAGAGTTAAATGTTCAAAGTTTGCATCCAAACATTTTGAGTATCAGAAGAACAAAAGAATACTCATTTCTTTAAATAAGAAAAACTCAAGTTGAAGGTATTAGTTTCAAACATGTTTCAATCGGTGTCATATTACTGGTTATGCATGTTTGTTAATGACTTGCATTCCAATTATGTGTCAATCAAGTTGTTTGTTTGGGATTTGTTTCAGTTTTGCCGCATCCGCTTGTCCCAAAAGAAATTCCGAGCACAGACCTGCGCACTGGTAAAATTGAGTAAAAAATCTGATTATTGAACGGATTAGGAAATTATTTTCTTGAATTCATGCAGAAATCTAAACGATCGACATGTGTCGGTTAGTTGGGCGCTCAAATGTGTTCAACGTTTTACGCACCAAATTGTGGGGTATACCATTTCACCTAACATGAGTAAGTACCGAGAATTAGATGCTTCTAGCTTGTACTTCTATGACCAAATCAACCAATTTGTCATTGAGGATGTTCCGCTCTCAGAGGTGGATGGTATCAGAAATTGTATCCGATTTGTAGGCATTGTTTTGCAATTCCCAGCTGTTGGAAGTTTTGTACAAAATACACAACTTCCGATTGTATAGAACCTATCAGTTTTTTCTGGAACATTACAGTATAATTTTCAGTAAAGCAGATATTTGCCATCACTATAAACAATTGGTCATTTGTTTTATTGGAATTTTGCATCCTGAAGAACACCTACGACTTACAGTTCAGGCTACCTGACTTATTTATATATATTTAGCATTGAATATTTAATCAAGGGATTGAAATTAAGTACCAATCCGTCTTACACTTGGTTTTTAGATTATGCTGGTGATCTGCGGAAATTAGTGTGAAACCTTTGTGGCTTATCGATTCTGGCTCCAGCGAATGAAAACTTCGGAAAAATTCCGCACACGGTAGATAAGAATTCTATAGCCGTCCGATCGGGCCGCGCTAGAAATTTCCGTTTTGTATCCGTCACACATATGTCAAAAGGTAGCCTCGGGTGTCCCAAAAAAGGCACAGCACTTTTTCAAAACTAATTGACATATTAATACTATCCAAACCTTCTTCTTTTCAAATTCTCAAAATGTACATATTGCCTAAAACTTAAAGAAAGCATCATCTTCTGGTAAAAATCTAGCTCTTGTTGCAAGCTCCGCTTTCAGCTTCAAGAATTAACTTCGTTAGTAAGCACAATCCTCATGGGATTATGTAAGTTCTTAATTTGCACTTCAAAAGATGGAACTTTCAGATTCAATCGATCCTTAGATTATTTATGAAATGACATATCCGGAAGCTTCATGCAAGTTACTCGTCTATATATTACTATTTAGTATCATTAACTAGTTCAATTGTTATTTTCTGAAACATCATCGTACAAACCTCTCCTTCAACCTAATCTGCTTCTGCAAGGAACCTCCCGATTTAGCAATAGTCGCGACAAAAGCAATATTCTATACAGGTTATCGACTGATTGTTCTTAGAATTACAAAATCGTACCACTGCTGTTTGTAACTGTTCTTCTATCTTATATGTTCCAGGCAACGCTTAAATAAAACCAATGCACAAACGCATCTCTTTGCATTAATTAGGTCTCTTTGTTGTATGGTATAGTCTTGATGCTGTTAATTTGACACAAAAGTGTTGATAAATCATAGAATTGAATATTATGCGGTCAATGAAAAGATACTAGAGTTACCCAAAACTGGAACAGCCTGAACTCACAAATCATCATCTTCTCTGCCTTAAGATAGCAAAACATACACCTCGGGTGCGCGACTAATTTGCACCACAATTTGGACGCTCGCGAACACCCTTTGTTAGACTTGCCCTTTTGGGAAATCCGATCTGCCATTGATGAACACTCTGGAGATGAAAAGAACCAAAACACTATAGAAAAGATCTTCGAATGAAAGAATTGAAATTTAAAACAAAGCTATTCAAACAAGATATATCTTTTTTTATCAATGCTGAACTTGATTTTACATAGGTTCCAATTTTACGTGGGATCTCAATTATATTTTTTGAAATCACAAATCATCAATTTTTTATGAGCGGTCCCATAGCTGCAAGCACAACTGATAATGGCCACGAGTTCCTTATCAAAGCATTTACGAATCTGCCATTCATTTTTCCATCGATGTCCACCGCGTTCCAAAATTTCAACCACTTCCAACTTCCTAATTGAATACAATAATTAAAAAGCTAATTGCGCCTTCGACCATACACATCAAACGTGGCTCAATGATTGTTCATCTTTATAAAAGTGCTATGCTTCCTTCTATAAGTCAAGCCTGTTCAAAACTCCCAACTAAATTTAGAGCCATCATCACCTTGCAAATATACCTATAATTCCCAATGAAGGAAAAGATGAAAACCAGTGTGTCCAATCCTCACAGTCATCGTCCTACAAAGGAAGATATGGATGATTTAGTTGCTGTTCTTTCACGTCGCCAATATCAACAACCTCATGATTCTATACAAAATGGACAAATTCAAGAGTTAACAATCACAGACATTGTCAACGAAAACGATGGTTATGAACACAATTTGAAGAAACAATTTTCAACTTTATCCTTACTAGGTTTAGGTTTCGGTTTAACCAATGCTTGGTTTGCTATTTCTGCCTCATTGGTGGCCGGTATTTCATCTGGTGGTCCATTGTTAATCGTTTATGGTGTTTTAATCGTCACTGTAATGGCATTCGCCATTTCTGTTTCTCTTTCAGAATTGGTTTCAGCATTCCCTGAGAACTCTGGTGGTCAATATTATTGGACTTTTCAATTGGCTCCTCCAAAGATTAGAAGATTCTGGGCTTATATCTGCGGTTTTTATTCTTGGATCGGTGCCATTTTCGCCTCCAGTTCTATCACCTTATCTATTGCTTCTGCCATTGTCGGCATGTATGTTCTCTCAACGGGCAGAGATTATGCACCTAAGACGTGGGAAGTATTTATCACTTTTGAAATCCTGAACGTTGTCATTGCTTGCTTCAACATCTATGAAAGACCATTGCCTTGGGTCACTACTTCCACTTTATACATCTCCTTGGTCTCTTTTTTCACCATTACTATTACCGTTTTGGCTTGTTCTAAAGGTAATTACCAATCAGCCAAATTTGTGTTCGTTGATTTCAATAATGCCACAGGCTGGAGCTCATCTGGCATGGCCTTTATCGTTGGTTTGATCAATCCTGTTTGGGCTTATGGTGGGCTAGACGCTGCTACTCATATGTGTGAAGAAATTGATGAGCCAGAGAGAAAGATTCCATTTGCAATGATGGCCAATGTATGTATTTGTTTCATCACTGCATTCACTTACTGTATTGCTATGTTTTATTGCGTCAAGGATCTTGACAGTATTCTATCCGGCTCGTTAACAGGTGTTCCAATCTTGGATATTTTCTATCAGGCCATTAATAATGTTGGTGGTGCTGTATTCTTGGAAGTTCTAATCGTCCTTACAGCTATTGGCTGTTGCATATCTGCCCACTCATGGCAAGCAAGATTATGTTGGTCCTTTGCAAGAGATAATGGTTTACCAGGATCAAGGTACTGGAGACGTATCAATGAAAAGACCGGATTACCTATCAATGCACATGTTTTTTCCTGCCTCTGGTGTGCTGTCCTTGGTTGCATCTATATGGGGTCCAGTACCGCCTACAATGCCATTGTCACCGGCTCTATTCAATTTTCTTATGGATCCTATGCTATTCCTGTCTTCTTCCTTCTTTGGAAAGGTCGTAACAATATCGTCAAAGGTCCTTTCTGGTGTGGGTGGGTGGGTTTGATTAGTAACTATGTGACCATTGGATGGGCGATCTTTTCTTTTGTTTTCTTCTGTTTCCCGTTTACTATGCCAGTCACTGTTCAAAACATGAACTATGTCTCTGTTGTCGTTATTGGGCTAACAGCTTATGCCGTTATTTATTGGTATACAAGAGCTCATAAGATTTTTGCTGCTGATCATATCCCAAGAGATGATTTAATCGAAGAGATGATTAGCTTGGGTATGTCACACAGCGGGAGTGGCGAAGAGGAAAAGATTACAGGACTTACCAGCTTAGATGCCAGGACTAGTAGAATCGATCAAATCAGTCCTATTAGATCTACCTTGGCTGCTGCTGCTATTGCATCAGAGAAAACTCGCTAGTAAACAGATACCAGCTGACAAGCTCATTCGTTCGTTTCCTTTGTCAATATTTTTGTACTTTCAATTTTGTTTCATAGACCTAGGAGCTTCTTCATATTTTATAAACTTTGTTAACTCTTTTAAAGCTTGAACAATACGTGGTATTATTTCCTCAATAAGCGATAGTTATAATATTAAAATTATGAGCGAAATTAGAAGAAACTAAAACAAGATCTATATAGTACTGTACAAGTAAAACGTAAAACAATGAAACAATTAATAACAAAATATTAAAACAAAATGGAAAATATAGCTGATAATGTGGTTGGGTAGCAATAAAAAGTTAAGTAGGAAAAGAAAATGAGAAAGAAAAGCATGCAACAGCAACAGCAGCAGAAAAGAAGATCAATAGAAGCCATTGGCTGCAGTCTCAATAGTATCCAATCTACCATCCCTAGCAGCAAGGTACAACTGGTTCAATCTTGATTGGTCTTCAGCGCTAGAAGTAGGTTGATCTGTAATAATGGCACCCGAGACTTGGAAACTTGGTTCAGAGACCTCTGTGTTGAAAATAGGAACAGAACTGCCCTGACCAAGGGAAGGCAAGTCCAAAACGTTTGCTTGTTGAGATGGAAGCATACCGTACATTAGGGGCAACTCCTGTTGTTGAACATAAGCACCCGGTTGACCATTGATTTGAGAGGAAGAAGCATTCTTACCAGAATTGGCTTTACCCCAACTCAATCTGATTCTAGAGTTCCCAATTGGATAACCTTGCATCTTGGAAATGGCTAGTTCGGCGGAAGCTCTAGTGGTGAATTGAACAAAACCACAACCTTTGCCCACTGGAATCTTGACATAAGTAATATCACCAAAGGATTGGAAATAGTATTTGAGATCCTCTTCGGTTACTATAGATGGTAATCCACCAATAAAAACCGTGGTGTTGTTTGGATCTGTGAATTGGTTTAAAGGTGGTTGATATTGACTATCAAGGGTGTTGAGAATCTGTTGTTGAGGATCAAGGTGTGGTCTGGAGTGAGTTTGAGGAGTGAATTGTTGGTGATGCTGCTGTTGTGGATATTGATGGAAATGGGTTTGTTGTTGTTGACCCACAGGATATTGCTTACCTTTTGGAGCAGCAGTAGAGACCCTGATAGGTCTACCGTTCAACATAGCACCTTGCATTTCGGTCAAAGCTCTTTGTTGATCAGCTTCCTTTAAGAACCTCACGAAACCATAACCCTTTGATTGACCGGTGGCATTGTCATTCATGATCTTAGTGCTTGAAAGAGAGCTGAATTTGGAACCAAAGAACTCAAAAAGATTAGATTCAGTCACTTCCGGAGCTAAATCACCAACAAAGATAGAAAACTCAGACTTCCCAAAGTTACCAGAACTATTGGAGGCTGATGATTGATTACCACTGCTCCAGTTCAATCTGAGGAATCTGCTGGTGTTGTAGATAGCACTACCATTTAAGGAAATGGCCTTGGTAGCGTCAGCAACAGTTGGGAACTCAACAAAGGCATAGCCCGCATTGTAACTTTGTTGGTGTCTTTCCTTGATAAGCTTGACATTGACTGGTTGAAAGCCAAAAGTGTTCCAGATCTGTTTGATCACATTTTCGTCCCAGTATGGATCCAATTCACCCATCCATAACTGAGAAGCACGAGAAGCTTGTTGTGATTGTTGGTTTGGCTGGTAAGAAGAGGAAGAGTGTGGTTGATAGTTATAGTTATAAGACATGACGATTATGATGATAAGTTAACTGATGCGATTGAACAAGATTGGAAATAAAAGGGGTTTGAAAACTCAAATTGGAAGTCGAAATGAAATGAGAAAACAATATGCCGTGGTAATAAATAAAACTCGAATTGAATGATTGAACAGTCTATGAAATACTATGCACAAGGAGAACTTGAATGATTAAAGTGGCAAAAACAGAGAATGATAGTAATTAAACTGAAAGAAGAAAACAAAAAAACGCAATAACGAACAAAACCAATAAAACACAAAACTAATAATGAATGCAAAGAACGCGATTAAAATTGATTAAACTCAATGTTGATGGTAAGCACGTTTGATGATGATTATTTTGCCTTCTGATGAGATCTGATCTGAATAGCAGCAAGCGGGAAGAAGATTAGTGAAGAGGATGATTGCAACTAATTGTATAAACTGAACTAATTTCTGCTTGATATCTGAAAGAACTGATCAATTTAAAGATATCGACTATTAAAGATTTTGGGGGAAAAGTTGGTTTGAACAAATGAAAATTAGTCCTTTCCTTCCTCTTTTCGGAACTCCTTGCTTTCAGCTTCTCATGATTTGTATGACTGCCAACAAGTAGGAGCTTCTACCATGCATAGAGCTCAATGCCCTGTGAATTTTCGAAAATCCCTCTACCAAATATCCCTGCCTAGCACTTCTACTTCCTATTGTAAATTTTTTCTCTAGGTAGAGATGGTCCTGCCTAGTCCTGCCTAGCTTAACGAGCACTTCAGACACCTCGGTGGGCGTGGGAACCTTCCCCCCTGAGCTTTCGGTTGGTTTTCGATCTGTCACCCTATGCACAAAACTTCTCTGTTCGCCCTTGTGCGGCCGCTTTTTCACAGCCAGCTGATCCAAATTTGGCGCAATTTTCGCTTATATAAGCATATTGGTGCCCAACGCTTTGGGCCATTGGTTTATGAGTCGTGACTCCCTACCATTTTCATCTGTGTTTTTCAACTTAGCGAAGTCAACATATTGTTGCAAAAGTGTCAAAAACAGAAGTCAGGAATATTTTAAGGGTTTGGATAAAGAATAAAGGCGGACATTTGCTAAATTTACCTTTTCCATTCAATTTTAATTCACCAAACCTTCTTTATAATAGGCATTCATATTCATCCGAATATTAAGACAGTTTTCAACAGAAAACAACAGTCGTCACTCACTACTATAATGAATCGACGGTGCAGATTACTGCCGGAAAGGAAGCAAAATGAAATTTGAAGCATCCCATCATAGCTGGGCGTGAACACCGCCAATTAGCAAACAGACATCAATAATTTATTATAATATGTGGGGAGCTCTCAGCGTCTTGGTACAATATGTAGGGACCTGTTGTTCCGTAAACAATCAATTGTGCTAAGAAGTCATACGCCATTTCAATAGTAAAGGGTGACAGCACACCGGCGTAAAATACCATGGGCCAACTACGTAAACTCAACGAAATCCCATGAGGAAGGCGATTGATAGAGATGGCCACCAGCTATCCAGACCTTGGTTTGTTTATGTCAAATCTTATATTAGATCATCGAAACAAGAAAGTACTACTAGAATGGATATAGATATGTACCAATATAGTCGAGTTTCACAAAATTAGCTCCACTGTTTCGAAATTTTGGATCCTACGGCAATTAAACAATAGGGATGACTTAAAATTTTTATTCAAACCCCTGTCAATTTTTGATTATTGAACCTTGCAAATGACTACACAAAACATGTCAAAAGTGATAAGTTGTCTGCCATTAATTAAACCGCTGGAACCTGTTGTTGTTAACGCGACTAGTGCTAAATTGGGACGTAAGAAACAAGGAAGTACAAGCAGCTTAGGTTGAAGCGGAGGTTCGTATGATGATATTTCAGAAAACAACAAGCGAACGAATCAAAGAAACTAAATAAGAATATATAGATGAATAACTTGAAAAAACATTATATATAATCTAAGGATCGATTGAATCTGAAGGGTCCATATTTTGATGTTTAAATTATTAAGAAAAAAGAGATGTAGATGAGATCGGAGTCATAACTTGCATAGTTTTAACTTGGATTCCGCTTACGAACGAAGCCAGTTCTTGTTGTTAAAAGCCTAAAACCTGATGGCCACAAATTTTAAGGAGTCTTATACATGTTCGGTTTCTGGTCCTGTCCAAGGAAATTCGCCGAACAACGAGGGTCATGTTTTTTTTTTCGGGTCTGAGATCATCTCGGTTATGTACGAGATATGCGGACTTGAAACTATGCTTTCAAAAGCCGGTCAATTTTTTTTACAGTGGTTTCTCAAAGGGTCTGGTGGTTAAATAATTTTAGCTTCTCTGTAAAAGAAGGTTTTCATTGAAAAATCAATTGATAACAAGATTTCGAGATGTCCCACGATTGATATATTCAAACAAAAAATACTCGGAATTAATTTTTTTTAGGTCAATCCCAGATCTAACAATTATTAATACCGCCAATCTTTGGAGACTTTCGAACCCCTCCTGACAGTTAAAAGTTCGGGCCTTGGCCGATATACTGAGCTTCCGTTTCGAAGTCCAGCCCTGTTTGATCGGTTACTCAGAGAAGGAGGGCTTATAAAGTTTCAACAAGGAAATATGGTACTCGTCGATTCAAAATTCTGATCGAAACATCACATATTCAGCAATGTCGAACTCTATAAAACAAGCTTTGCTTTTAAACCTATTCAAAGTTATATCATAACGTTAAACATATCAATATCTTCGGTATCGGCTAGGGACAAAGTTGGCCATTGACGCTAATTGACATTAAAATTGTAAAATAACTGTAGGAGATTGCCGAATATCCCGGAAAACGGAAGTTTAGATATTGTAGTTGTGTGTATCTCAAATACCCGTAATTCTCTTAGAATACTAGTATACATGTATCTCATCAGAGGTGTTGAAATTGTGGAAATTCCTACCAGAAGAATCCTAATACGTCTTTTAGTAGTATAAATCGTTTATTATAGAGTTATTATATATGAAGATCAACTAACTAAAGAAATCTTGTCGTAGCTCTCAATATCCGACAATACCAGTCCACTTCTAGAGTGTAGGTTGTACCCATGCAGTGGCAAATGGCACCAAGTCTTCGCTAGCTCTTTCTATCTTTACCACGTTGTCGGCAGCAGTGCGTAGCCCTGACAGATTATACCCGTCATAGTACTAAACCTTCATGTTCCATTCTCGCCGAAACATGTTTCCGGAAATTGACCCAGCCTGTTCATTTAATTATATTGCGGATTCCCTGAATCGAACTCATGATTATTTTTGGTGATTCCTAGTCCTGGCTTCACTTAATAGGGAAAACTCCGTATTACCATATTTTGGCTAATAGAAGAAAAACCCGTTAACCCCATAAGTCACGTGTGATAGTAGATTAATGATTGGGCTCATTGAAGGATTTTTGTATTTTAAGTAATGGAGGGTTGGCCGAGTGGTCTAAGGCGGTAGACTTAAGAACATGCCCCAAAGGCATATCTATAAGATCATCTACTGGACGTTGTCCGCACGCGTTCGAACCGCGTATCCTTCAATATTTTTTTTTCTTTCAAACAAGTTATAATAACTAAATGTGTTTCGCAGCCAGAGGATTCTTTCAATTTTTTAATGGTAGAATTGGTTTAAGTATCTTATAGTATCATTTATATCAGCTACCTCTGTAGCATTTTTTGTCCGACCGAGATCATTTTTAAGTTAATTAATAATAAAAACACACAAACATAGAAAAACAAAACTAACGTCTAGTCTTAGTAGTGATAGGTTCTTCCCATTGAACACCGCACCATTCTTCAACATATCCAACGTGGTTGTCATCCAACTTTGGGGCGAAATCCTCCTTATCAGTGTAAACCATAACGGTAACCCATTCAATACCACCTTGGACATTGACTTCATCTTCGAAGTCCATGATTAATTTAGGCATGACTTGTAATTCAAAGCGTCTTTCACTGGAAGGATTGAAGCCTGGTCTTGGAATAAAGTTTTCAACAACGGTTTTGGAAACTTCATCGGAAGAAATGGCTAATAATGGCCTGCCGTCAATGTCATAACGAAGGACTTGCTGTGGGTTATAACTGATGATTTCAGAGAAATGTTGGAATGTTGAGTCTTGTAATGAAGCAGAGACGGCTTGTGATTCAGCGGATAAACCACCAGAAGCGCCGGCGGCACCAGGAGTATCATCTTCAAGGTCCAAAGCAGAATCATCGATCTTTAGGTTTGGTTGCTTTTGCGATGGCTTTTTATTGAAATTTTCTTGGTCAATGTACAGGAAGTAACCTGGGTATTCTGGAAGTTTCTTGGAAATGGTCTTAGTGTTTGGTTTAGTAACAACAGGAGCGTTTTGTTTAGCAACAGAGGCGAAAGATGGAGTTTTGGCAGGTTCTGGAGTTTTGGCAGTGATCGTGGCGAATGGGTTGGCACCGAATGGATTTGTGGAAGAGGAATCACTACCACCGAATGGGTTGGTATTGGATGAAGCACCGAACGGGTTAGATTCTTGCTTGTTGCTATCAAATAGGAAGTTTCTGGCATTATCCAGTTTAAGTTTCTCTTGTAGCTGGCTCTTTATTTCTTCCTCTTGTTCGTTCTTGGCTTCTTCCATCTTCTTTGGATCCTTGCAGACAGCTCTGATGGCTCTAATAGAACCCTTTTGTCTGTTACATCTGTCGTTCTTGCACCCAAAGACATAGATAACACGGTCATAAAGAGAGTCTTCCAATGGAGAGAAGGCCTGGACAATCAATGACATTGGATTCGAACAGGACTTACAAGAGATCAAATCGTCTGATGGTGGAGATTCTGGATGAAGCCAGATTGGTTGGCCACCAGCGAACGTATCTTCAACGGTTGGTTCGTCGTCTGTTTTGTTGAAGGCCACGTCAATATAACCCAAGTAAACTTGGGACTTCTTTGGAATGGATTGAAGGTCTTCTTCTTCGTCGGATGAGTAACCTGACATCTTGTAATGGAGGGATGGTACTTATACTTTTGGTTAGCCAGGTTTAGTTTTTATCGGGAACTGATGGAGATGAGATTTCAAATTTTTGAATTTTTTAAGATTGTAGTATGTTCTGCCAAATGTACACGGGCAGCCGGATATATAACATCTGTTCTCAAATCTCAATTTGAACTCTTATCGTCGCAGCACGCCCAAAAGAAGAGTTCGTGATGTCTTTTACTTCGTGTATAACCGATAAAGAATAACGTGAAGTCTGGCTTAAACTTCCAATTCGATTTCCTTTTTCTTTTAAAAAAAACTTCTATAGATATCTATACAAAGTAGCTAGCTAGCTCGTTATGCTTTCTTTCTGGTAACAATCAAAGCGGTGTTTTCCAGAGAGATGTCACTAGAGACATATTTACACAACTCAACATTGACGTCAAGATCCGAGTTTTCCAATGCATATTTTCTCGACTCGTCAATGATTCTCCTAGCTTTTAAACCGAGTTCTTCTCTTTGCTTGATGCTCAATCCACTAATATGATCGGCCCCGTCTGTGTCAAGCATGCCAGGTCTACGGCCATTTACAGCCCAGCTTGCGAATTTCTTGAGATGCTTGAAACCGTCTTCATCAATGCCAAAGGTATTAAGATATTCTCTTGAAGACTTATGGAGCTTGGTGTAGTCACAAACATGACGACAACACATAGCCACAATCATACCACCAAATCTTTTCTCTTTATTTAGTTGGTCTGAGTTCAAAAGACATTGGAGTGTTAAATCGGTGGCTGCACCACATAAATGTTTGGAAATAGCTACAAATTTCTTCTCATTGGAAGAGAATTCGTCCTCAATGATGTTATCCAGGTAGAGATCCTTGATATCGATCTTCACACGGAAGATCTTATTGGTTGGTAGTTCAGCCTCTTCAACATCTTTGATCATCTTGGAATCCAATTTCAGCCTAGTTGGAGATCTATCAATCAAAATGAAATCTGATGGCCGGGAATCTTTAAACACGATGGACTTGAGAAAGTATCTTGACAACTCTGCTCTACCACAGCCGAATTCGATGTAGTTCAAGTGGGAAGACAGTAACCCACGCGTGTCCAAATGTGAAATCAGAGAGGATTGCTGAATGATGTGTTTCTGGTTAGTGAGCTCGTCCATCCTATCTTTCGTACCTTCATGGTTCAACTGGACTAATTCCAAATCCTTATAGTTTGCAGCATAGATAAACTCGACAGCTTTGATCCATTTGGCGTACTTAAACTCGTAATCTTTATCAGATAAGTTCGATTTCAAATTCCCATCACAGTTAAAATTCTCCTTGAACCATGGTGCAGATTTGGCCTTGTTTTGTTTCTCCTCGCAGATTCTGGTATGGCTCTTTAATTCAGACTCCCATATTTCGTGTCTGGAATCGACTGGACATGGCACCTTTTTCTGATCAGAGGAGTGTAAACGAAGATGCTCAGCACAGTACTGTTCACTGGATTTACGTGTTAATGGACATCTCTTATTTTTCTTGGGAAGAATGAACTCACACTGGAGTCTTTCGGTCTTTTGGGTTTGAGATTTTAACTTCTTGGCCTTCTTTCGAAGTTGTTGAAGTGTGGCATTTTCTGTTTCAGCTGCTGTTGATGGTGCTCTGTCTGTACTGACCTGTGTCTGATCTTCAATCACAAGTTCTTTATTATTTTCGGCCATAGTTAATTTTATATAGATGAGGCTGGAAAAATACCAATACTCTATACTCTTGATGTTGTTGAAAAGATCTTCAGGGCTCCAGAATATATTTTTGAAAATTCAAATTTCCGAGAAAGCTAATCACATCAAAGACATAAGTCACCGAAAAAACACCAAATTACTAGTACTGAGGGTTTAAGAACTTTAATAAATCTTTTGATATTTGAGCAAAAAAATGGCAATAAATTTCAAATCAAATGAAGATTAATTAAAGTCGAACAGTTTTGGTAAATTTGGGTCGCCAACTCATCTCGGAAGTTTTCACCAAAAGAAGAAAGCTTCTTCTCAATCGGATTAGTCAGCTGAAAAGATCGTCCGCGAAAATTGTAACAAATCCACCGAGTACAGCCCTCAGCGGTAGATTCAGTGTACTTTTTGAATGGACAACGGTTCTGTGAATATTTTCCTTTCTTCTATTTTTGTCGTTATTTCTATTGAAAAATAATCAATGTCCTTTGGTAACCCATTTGCAAGCTGTTCTACTCTGGGAGGCGGCTCCCCCGATTGCAATGACAATGGTGCCCAATCTCTAGGTTTCAATGGGTTTGAAGTTTCCTTAAACTACATTAGTGGTATTCCAGATCCGAACATAGTGGCAAACTCGCAATTGAAGCTGATATTCAGATCACTTATGAAAAGAGATGAACTCACCAAGGAAAAAGCGCTCAATGAATTAGTCAATTTTGTCGATGATGAGAAAAATCTTGCCGAATTGAAGGATGATTTAGTTTTGATCACTTGGATCCAATTATATCCTAAAATTGCCACTTCTGAATCTAAGACAGTCAGATCACTTTCCCACCAAGCTCATACTATGTTGATCTCCAGATTGAAGAAGACCATCATGAAATATCTGAAAGATTCTGTTCCTGTTTTGTTAACTGGTCTTTTTGATATGGATTCTTCTGTGGTCAACTCTACCAGAAAGAATTTATTGGCTTGCTTCAACAATGATCAATCCAAGGTTGATAACTTGTGGGTCATATTCCAAACACAAATCCTAAATTTCATTGAACAAGTTTTAAACATTGAGAAAGTCGAAACTTTATCTGATGATCGTGTGGTTGCTGCTGCAGAAGCAACCTTGAAATATTTAAGATTGGTCAATGCTACTATTTCCATTTTTAACAATCTTCTTCAAATCATTGTTAAATCTAATAAATTCGATGAAAATATTGACAAATACCAAGAAGTTTTATTATTTGAAAACTTATGGCACTACTTATTGATAAACTCCAACCCTAACAACCAACGTATCTTCAAGACTTTGATCAACACCATCACAATTGTCACAACCACCAAACCAGAGTTACTTACCAAGAAATCGTGGAAACTTGTCTCTAAGAGAATATTCAAGGCCATTGGTTTTGCCAAGAGAGTCGACCCATCATCCACAAATTCTCTGGTTTACTCTTCAATTGTCATTCCTACTTTGAGTACCATTATCAGTTTAGGTTCTACAAACCCAGACTTTAACACTTATGATAAAGAGGCATACTCCAAGATTGTTGATTTTTTGAAGTTAGGCTCTTTGAACTCTGACCCATCATACTACAAATATTTGATGGCATTTGTTGAAAATACTACATTGGATTTGAATGGTACAGAGATGGAAAAGATTCTCTATAATGATTTTGAAATGGAGATCACCAAGAACTTGAAGTTGAGAGCAGGTGCTGATTATATCATCAACTCTTTGATAGCTTATTTGAAGATCACAGAGAAATTAGAAATTGCAGATCAGGATAAGATCTTGGAAAAATGTCTAAGCATAAACACACCAATCACTACAAGATTCATTGAACCATTATCTAGGTATTTATCTGAAGATATCATCAATTCCCAATTGAACGGTTCTACTTTAGAATCCATTGAATTCCTTTTAAAAATAGCACAGAGAAAAAAAATGGACTTTACTGATTTCCTTGAATCTTCTCTTAACAAATTAAGAGATCTTGCCGATGAAGACGAATCTGGTAAGACTTTTGCGTCATCTTCTACTTTTTCCGTCTTTGGATTTGCCATCAGATCTCAATTATCAGAATATTCCAGTTTAATTGAGGAAATCATTGACGAGCTTCCAGGTTTTATTACACCACATACCATTCCTCAAGCCATTTCTCTATTAATTTCCTACTCCGATTTCCAAACCATCAATAAGGAATTGTTCCTTGAAGCGTTTGACAACTCTCTTGCCAAACTGATCATGTTGGATTCTGAGGACTCTTTAATTCAAAAGTTGGACAAGTTTCAATTTAAAGAGGACCTATTGCAAAATAGTGAAGAGCTACGTTCTATTGTCAATGATATCTCAAATGCTTATGATTTCGAAGATGATAATTTATTCAAAGAACATTTGATCAGTAAGGAATCTTTGATAACTTTCTATGAATTATCTGTTGCTCAGGGTAAATTCCAAACTTTCTTAGATTTCTACTGGAAATACAATTCCAAGAACAGTAGATTATTGACCGCGTTGATCTCCTCAACTGATTTCATAAACACTCTTTTGGGCTTTCCAAAACAAGAGGTCTTATCTGCTGTGCATGATTTGGTATCAACAGATGAAAGTCTCAAAGAAAAATACCTAGACGCTTTGAAGGACTCCTTTAAAATTATCGATGCAGAATCCTTATCTCAAATTAAAGCTTACTTTAAATCCAACCAAGAATTATCACAAGAGTTAGTTTCTGAAGACTTAACTCTAGATTTCGTCGAAGCTTATGGTGATGTCATTGATTCAAGACTATCGATCGGCAACCCATTAGAAGTCAATATTTATCTTTTGTCAACTCAAGAAAATATTTTCCCATTCGAACATTTGAAGAAGATCATCAACTACGCAAGCTTCTTGATTAGTTTGGACCTTCCGTACTCCGATGAGCTGCTAGTTTACCTTAACGTTATTAAAGAAGTTGCTATTGATTATGATTTCTTGAATGATTCCGAATCTAATTACCAAGATCAGTTTAACATTGTTACTGTTAAGTTGTTCTCAAGATTCGCCGATCTACCATACACTTTACTCCTTGAACAAATTGTGAACAAAACCATTGAGATCCCATTATTGTCCGAATTGACCGATGAAGAAATTGAAGTTATGGCATTCTACAAGCTTCGTATTTTGAAGAGAATCTTGTCCAATTATGAGCCACATCTCACTAAGCAATTGAACTTCCAACCTTTCATCAGATCCGGTATGAAAGACTTTGGCTTGTCTACTTTGAAAGTCATTACTATTTTATCTGGTTTAGATCTCTCCACTCCGGAATATGACCGATTGAGAAACTTTGTTGGTTCGGAATTGGTTGGTATTCATACATCCAATATTCTTACTGAAGGTTTGGCAAAATTGTTACTCTTGAATCGTTTCATCGAGAATGCAGGTGACGAGGTTGACTTATTCCCAGCTAATCGTTTCCATATGATCATTGGTGAAATGAACAAATGGATTGAAAGTGATGTTTCTTATGAATCTGAATTCAGTCATTTAAGAATCGTTTTAATTAGGACGTTGATCAACTTCAATTTGATAAACTTTGAAAAATCCGAAAAGTTTATGGAGTTAACAGATAACTTGGTGACAGATTCCATTGGGTTTATTAAGATGTCTATGGAAGAGGAAACTGAAACTTTGATTGAATTGAAGTATTTCGCTCTGAAACTTTATTTAGTTCTGGAAAGACAAGGTGTTGAGATTCAAGTCAAGGATGATCTATTAGAAGTTTTCTTGGCAGAGAAATTCAACAAGGCTACTCAACCAAACAAGCTGTA
Source organism: Waltiozyma xylosica (assembly GCA_030581495.1). NCBI lineage: Eukaryota > Fungi > Ascomycota > Saccharomycetes > Phaffomycetales > Wickerhamomycetaceae > Waltiozyma > Waltiozyma xylosica. The sequence continues at coordinate 35,977 of JAKTTJ010000014.1, read as the reverse complement.
CGGTGATTTGCTTATCAGATTTATCAATACGCTACCTGTTAGAAAGTTCAAACCGTTATACGGTGAATTAGTTGAAAAGAACGCTGAGATTTCTGGCAACTACATCATAAAGAGAGCTATTTTGGATATTTTGAAGGATTTGATTACGGACAAACAACAAGACCTTGTTGTTGAGTTTGAATTAAACAAAGAAGAAGACTTGACTCCCTTTAAGATCGAAACCAGATTCATTGAGAATGTCTTGAATACACCAAAGCTCGATCATCTAGATGAAGATGAATCCAATTACGAATTGATCAAGTACTTATGGAACTGGGAATTGTTATTATTGAAGTTTACGGATATTTCTTTAAAGTTAAGGGGTCTTTACATTCGACAATTGCAATCATATGACGAATTGATTATTAAATTCTTGAACTTCATCGCTATCTTAGTCAACGATACTGATAAGTCTTTCTTTGAAAATTTTGATAACTATGATATTGTCAACTACTCTTTTGTCAATGACTTGAATTTAGACGAGGAGATTAAGATGTTGTCTGTTCACTTATACTATAAATTGTTAGTTTCAATTGGTTCTCTTTCGAACAACTGGTTCAATGATATCAAGGATAGAACATTCAAAGCTCAACTCGAATCTTTCACCATCAAATATATTTCTCCTAAATTGATTGCTACCAAATTGTCAGATTTCGAGACTAAATCTTCCAGATTAACAGCCGAAGATGATAATTTGTCAATTAAGGTCAACAGAATCACCAACGAAGTCAAGGGAACTTACCTTATTGACGAGCAAACCATGGAAGTTATCTTCAAAATCCCAAGCAATTATCCATTGACCAACATTGAAGTTATCGGTTCTCAAAGAATTGGTGTCAAGGAACCACAATGGAAATCTTGGATTCTTTCATCCCAAACTGTCATTTCTTTCCAAAATGGTTCTATTTTGGAAAGTTTGGAGTTCTTCTTGAAGAATGTCAGTTATCATTTCAAAGGTTTTGAAGAGTGTGCTATTTGTTACTCCATCTTGCATTCTGATAACTCGCTACCTTCTAAGAACTGTCAAACATGTAAGAACAAGTTCCATTCTGGCTGTCTTTACAAATGGTTCAAGTCAAGTGGTGGCAACACTTGTCCACTATGTCGCTCCACATTTAATTTCCGATAGATGTATACTATTCCCAGTATTGTATTGAAATTTGGAGAATTATTATTCGAAACCTCCTCCTGTATGCTTGTGTAGATCTTCTCGGATCTTGTAACAAAGATCTGGCGCATGGAAGGTTTGCAGACAAACGTGAACAAACTGATTAGACTGTTCTAGACTTCTCGACCACTAAGAATGCAACCCCGCATAAAACGAACCACCAGTAAATTTCCGTTTTCACACGGGGTAGATTTCTCCGGGCAAGGAGCAAAACACGCGGTAAATTAATTTGTACACAGAACTGCTATAAAAAGTTCCGTGATCCTCAGGCGCCTTGTTATCCTCCCCTCCCTTATTTATAGCGGTATTCAACCTAGCAGTAACTATCTTATATTTGCTAACCCATCACTAAGCTCAATTGATCTAAAAGCTTCCATTTTTGCTAGTCATCCAACGAGAATCAGCAACCACAATCTAAAGACGAATCACTAGATCTCTGCTATCCATATCCTCAATTCCCCCCTTAAAATGTCATACTCTACAACCACAGTTGCAACCACTCCTTTCAAAGATCAAAAGCCTGGTACTTCTGGTTTACGTAAGAAGGTCGCTGTCTTCCAACAAGAACATTACACCGAAAACTTCATTCAAGCTATCCTTGATTCCATTCCAGAAGGTGCTCAAGGGGCCACTTTAGTCGTTGGTGGTGATGGCCGTTACTACAATGACGTCGTTATCCAATTGATCGCAAAGATCAGTGCTGCTAACGGTGTCAGAAAGTTAGTTATCGGTCAAAATGGTCTTTTGTCCACTCCTGCCACTTCTCATATCATCAGATCTTATGGCAATGTCACCGGTGGTATTATTCTTACTGCTTCTCACAACCCAGGTGGCCCAGAAAATGATTTAGGTATCAAGTACAACTTGGCCAATGGTGGCCCAGCTCCAGAATCTGTCACTAACTTGATGTTCCAAAAGTCCTTGGAATTGACCCACTATAAGATCGTCCAAGACTTACCAGAAATCGACTTGGCCACTATTGGTGAAACCAAGGTTGGTAGCTTAGAAGTTGATATTGTGGATACCACTGCTGCCTATGTTACCTTCATGAAGGAGATCTTCGACTTCGAATTGATCAAGTCCTTCTTGAAAGACCAAGAACCAAAGGGCTTCAAGGTTTTGTTTGATGCTTTGAACGGTATCACTGGTCCATACGGTAAGGCCATTTTCGTCGAAGAATTAGGCTTACCATTGGAATCCATTCAAAACTACACTCCGTTGCCAGACTTCGGTGGTTTACACCCAGATCCAAACTTAACCTATGCTAAGACTTTGGTTGACAGAGTTGATGCTGAAAACATTGCGTTTGGTGCTGCCTCTGATGGTGACGGTGACAGAAACATGATCTACGGTGCTGGTACTTTTGTCTCTCCAGGTGATTCTGTTGCTATCATTGCCGAATATGCCGATTTCATTCCTTATTTCAAGAAGCAAGGTGTCTATGGTTTGGCCAGATCCATGCCAACTTCCGGTGCCTTGGATTTAGTCGCCAAGGACAAGGGCTTGAATATCTACGAAGTTCCAACTGGTTGGAAGTTCTTCTGTGCCCTTTTCGATGCTAAGAAGTTATCGATCTGTGGGGAAGAAAGTTTTGGTACCGGTTCCAACCATATCAGAGAAAAGGATGGTTTATGGGCTGTTGTGGCTTGGTTAAACGTCCTTGCTGGTTACCATAAGTTGAACCCAGAAGGTGAAGTCTCCATCAAGGTTGTTCAAGATAAGTTCTGGGCCAAGTATGGTAGAATCTTCTTCACTAGATTTGATTTTGAAAATGTCTCCAGTGAAGGTGCTAAGGCTTTAGTTGATAACTTTGCTCAGTTTGCCACTTCTGAGGAATCTAAGGGTCAAGAATTCTCCAACGGAATCACTTTTGTTGAGACTGGTGATTTCTCATACACTGACTTGGACGGTTCTGTCTCTAAGAACCAAGGTTTATATGCCAAGTTATCCAATGGCTTGAGATTTGTTGTCAGACTCTCCGGTACTGGTTCTTCGGGTGCCACTGTCAGATTATACATTGAACAATATAACGGTGATGCTGAAAACTACTCTAAGAATGTCACTGACTTTTTGAAGACTGAGATTGACCAAGTTATTAAGTACTTGAAGTTTAACGAATTCTTAGGCAGAGAAAACCCAGACGTCATTACCTAAATAACTCCCCTCCCAATTCCCCTTTTTTTTCATTTCCCTTTCATTTCCCCCTTTTATTCACTCATTATTATCCAAAATTTTGTCACTATCTCCCTCTTTGTTTTCATTGTCATTCAAAAATTCGTTAATATAGATTAATTTCCATTAATTATTAGCTGAGCTAGTAGAACTCGTTCAATTGTATATGTTCATTCAATCTTTATGACCTATAGATGCTAACCGCTCTAAAATCCAATCAATTATCTCAATTATATTATAACAATATGCATGTAGTAGTTAGGAGTCTGGTAAGACCCTAAATTGGTTGATAATGATAACCTTAATGTCAAGATTAGTCGGTAATTCTATATAAAAGGTCTATAGAAGTGAGGAGATTGGATCCTGAATAGGATACAAGCTCTTATTTATACATAATAGTAAAATAGTGTAATAGGTTTAGGCTATTGTGTATAGAATAGCCTCAAAAAGATTGATTAGTAATCACTTACTTAATCATGTGATGCTCTCTTACCTAATCATGTGATGCCCTGTTACCTATTCATGTGATGCTCTCTTATCACAATGTAAATTAGAGACTCGCGCGCGTTGTATCATTTATGACTTTTTTTTGGATTTTACAACAGCTTTTGTGTCCTTTCGTCGTGTCATTTTTTTTCGTTTTTGTGGTTGTTGTTTAAAGTATTATCTACTTTTGTGGTCATGCGCCACTTAGTCGTCTATGTGTCAATTGATATTGGTTTTGTGTCTAATTAATTTGTGCTTTGTTCAATTTTTTTGTTTATTTGCGTTAAACGACTCGTTTTTGTGAACTTTTGTTTTTGTGCCTTTTTTATTAATGCCAAGTCTCCTTTGAAGCTTGGAAATTTTGTCTTGTCCCTCGCCTGAATTACGCTTTTAATGAAGCATCGATTTACGGAAAACCATCATTTTACGGACAAGTTAAGTTTAAAATTTGTCTTATAGTGTCTCATGTCATGACTAGACATCCCCAAATGCGCTTCCCGTGTGTTTCCAAAATTAAATCCATTTGAATACCGAGAGGAATACTAAAAAAAGGAGATCCCGACAAAAATTACATCAATAAATGTATGAAATAATATTCGAACTTCTTAAGTGGTTGCAATATTGACATAATTAGAGTTTACTTGATCTATTTGTCGAAATGCACAATCTTCGACATGAGGTCAGGGATTTGGGACTTAGCCATATGAACACACACATCTTTCCCAAATTAATTGGATCGACTTTGTATTTCACCAACAAATTGAGATTTCATAGAAATGTTCTTAGCTGTTGCGTCAAAAATGGTAGAGTGATCGATAGACAATACTATGTTTTTAAACATTGGACATTGTTTCATCAAATACTCGAAAGTGCGGCAGCGATGAAGAGGAGATCAGCCCATAAAAGACATCAACAATTCAGCGTAAATGGTTTAGTGGTAAAATTCAAAGTTGCCATCTTTGAGCCCCCGGTTCGATTCCGGGTTTACGCATGTTTCTTTTTCCACTTTTTGAATGAAAGTGGGGGCACTGTAGGTTAGTTGAAATCAACAAGATCTCTGACGTTCAAGTAACAAGTGATGTGGTGGCAAATATGTGCACATATGCGTTGGTTTTGCGATGTCTCAACAATATTTCGTTATTCATTCAACCTTCAATATAAAAAATTAAAAGCTGCATATATACACTAACAACAAAAACTAACTAAATCCTGGGGAAAAACGGACTGTGTGCTAAGTACTAATATTATTGTTGTCTTTAACCAAATTAGCTTTATTACCATTAATCCATTCATTTCTAGCCTGGATGAAAATCCCCATCAGTTTCTTCCTATCGAAACAAGTCTGTCTGAATTCCAACATAATCTTCTGAGAATCCAAAACATTGCCGGGGGCCGAACTGGATGCTGTGGTGGTCGTGGTGGTGGAATCACCTTGTTCATTGAATGACATGGAATCCATACCGGTTTGTTGATTCATCTGAAGCTCTGATGGCTGCTGTGTAGTAGTTGACGTGGAATTGATATTCACTCTGGCAATATGGGTGTTGTTTGGAGCTAAGAATAAATCACCTGTATCTCTCAATTCGGCAATATAAGCACCCGTGACGTGGATGTATTGGGCATATTTGAAAGTTGGTTTTCCCCAAGAGTATAAGATTTCCAGGTCACCACCACCATCTTCATCACTTGGATTGATACCGGTCCCAAAATTTGAACTGTCATTGGCCAGGCCGTCTTTGAAGAACAAAGAAGCTCTATTGTCCATTAAAAACCCTGAATGTTCCAAAAGATAAGTATGATAATAGAACTTGTTCGTCGCCATCATCTTTTCATCATAAAACAACTTGTCGGTCCATGGGTTAATAGCCAGTTGAATATCAACATAACTGTGGTAGGGATTCAATTTCGGAATTTCACATAGTTCATTCCATGGCATTTCCACCAGTTTCAAACCATACCTTTCACACATTCTGGACCAAGAATGAACGTTATCATCGATCAGTTTTGCCGTAGCTGTTAGCCATTCCAATCGGATATGATAACAATGGTTTGGGTTGTGCACAGTGTCATAATGCACCCTGATGGTTTCCCGTTTGTAGGACTTCCGTTTTGGGTCAAGATCATATCTTAATGATCTACTGAGGATGAACGGCTTGCTGTTGCCGTTGTTGGCGTTGTTCTTTGTGAATTCTGAAGATGCTTCTGATTTGGTTTTATCTGGTTGAATCGAGGGCGTGTGAGCAGCAGAAGCAGAAGCAGAAGCAGATGCAGTGGCAGATGCAGTGGCAGTGGTAGTAGTTGTAGCAATGGATGCTTTCAAACGGTAGAAGTAATGACCATCAAGGAATTTATGTCTGTTTTCAACATGGACCACAATGTTCTTCTGCATCAATTGGTTACCAAAAGCCACACCTTCGTCTCTTGTATTGACGTCTTGTAAGTTTTCAATCAGCCAACTAACAAGATCTGTACCTCTGAAACAATTCTTATGGACCTTGAAATGCCATTTGCGGTCTTGAAGTTTCAACCCTTTAGGGCCTCTAAATTCCGCTTCTAGTTCTTCTAATGTTGAATTGGTACTCAAGGAAGAATTTTCAACAACATTGACATCCGTTTGTTTGTTGTCTTCTTTGAGAAAAGTGATTAAATCACCAGTGTAGAAACTTATCTCTGGGAAGATTTCCTCCTTTGCTCCCTTCGACTTGGATCTTTTCCTTGTCTCACCACCACCGCCACTGCCACCACTGGCGCCACCGTCGACCTGGAATGCCCCCCTGTTTAGAGTCATAATCAATCTTCTTAAACCTTCAACTCTTGTTTCTTCAGGATCCAACTGTTCATCGGTAGCAGAAGATGATTGTAGATAAGCAGTGGATTTAGGAATATCACAGGGCAATAGCACGAATTTCATTCTATGCACCGAGATGTCTTCGAAATCCACATAATCATCGTAACCAGCCAGCAATTGATCGTATTGGTTCCAGTTTGGAGCTCGCGGGTTGAGGACCCTAGGATCTGGTGAATAAATATGATAGTTGTGTTGGTACCTTGTTCTGATGAGAATATCGTTGAATTTATTCGAAATCAACGACTTGGTGTACCCGGATCTCGAATATCTTTGCACGTTGATGGTTCTATCGTATTCAGAGTATGAGATTCGATGGATTTCATCGTCAATAGATAGATAAGCCTTAGCGCCAGCTTCCAAATGACCATCCATGGGGAAGTATTTCATAAGAGTTCCCACAGACCCAGCACCGACACCCGTATTATTCGTATTGTTGCTATTATTCTCCACTTTCTCGACCTCATCACCATAACAGATTTGCCAACCAAGCATCAATCTAACATGAATCATATCTCTCATCAAATCCGACAAAGTCATATAGGCTTCCCTTTCAGCACTCAATGAAATCATATGGGTTTGAAAGGTGAAATTATGTTCGAAATCATCCAAAGATGGGAACCGTGGTGTTGTGATTGGTAAATCTGATGGCGTCAACAAAGAACGCCATTTGATTGTTGATGGTTTGATATTTTGTGGAAACACGTCTTGCCATTTCCCCACGCTGAGGTTTTGCAGTGTTTCGTTGTCTAATTTTCTTGATGGGTTGTCGATCTCAGTGTACATTATTTGCTTCAACGAATCAATTGAAGAAATATTTGAAATTCTATGTTCCTTTTCCTTGTGGTTCTGTAACAGCCATGACTTTGGGTTTTGGCCCAAATTATGATTATGATGATGATGGAGAAGAAGATGGGAAGAAGGTGTTGTAGAAGGACGACTTGTTGGCGAGTTGTTGTTCATTGTTGTGGAAGACTCATTTCTGGATCTGTTTGTTCTAATGGATTTGCTGTCTTCAAGGACTTTGCTGGCGGAACTACTTGGTCTAAAGAAGCTGATCCCACTCCCAGACGATGTAGCAGGATCACTAACAGGTTCTTTCTTTGGTTTCCCGATCTGTTGCAAAGCATTAATCGCAGAGTTAGAAACACTGTTTATAAAAGTAGGCGCACTCAAAGCGCTGGTGACTTCTTCTGCTTTGGTAACAGCGGTCAAATTGGAAGTAGCCTTCCAAATCATTGATTGGTTCAGCTGTTGAATTGGTTGTTTCTTGACATCGTTCAGCTCGTTATTCTTAGTAGACGGTGGAAGGAAGCAAGCCTTATCGTAATTGTTCATATTCTCCGCAACAGAGTCAAAATCATTGACATTTGCAGCATCTTTCAAATACCCCACGGTAACATCATTCATCTCTTTCTCCATAACACCCATCATCTGTAACTCGTACATCTTACACCGCGGAAGCCATTGAACTTGTGCTCTGAAAGTATCCTCCTGGCTCCAAAAGGAAACATCGATCCAACCAGGAACAACATGGTGCAAAACATCGTTTTGTTTGTCTCGATACCTGAACAAAGGAGTGATATGCAACGGTGGTTGAGTCAAACAGATAATATCAACAGAGAGCTCAGATTGTAAAATCCTCTTGCCAACGTCTAGCAATTCGTCATAATCGACATCGTAGAGACCATTTCCAGCACTGATAACGATAAAATGGGTCGTGGTATGTTTCAAATCTGGATCCTTCAAGCGATCAACGATAAGCGAAGTGGATAACTTGATGGAGTTCAAAATATCAGATTTCAATGCCGGCGTGAATCTATGGCCACGACGGCCTTCTTTCAATTGTTGTTTGACAATCCCCTTTCTGAAATTGGCAAACTCATATCTTAGTGAGATCATGATTTCATTCCAATGTACAATGTTCACTTGATCAACGACAACTCTGAAATAATCCTTTGTCGTTTGTGGCACTTCACCTTGTTTCAGATCATTCCATGAGGATCGCTCTTCTGAGAAATCAACATTGGCGGCAAATACAATCGTGATCAGGTGATGAGTTCCTCTTTCTCTCCATTTCTTGAATATCTTAGGGAACAAGGAATTGACAACTTTATGGAACATCACCTCCCCATCCTCTTGGAAATGATACATTTCTTCAGTGATTTGGATCAAGAACAGCAGTGTGGCAGATTCTGATCTGAAAACAACCTTGGTATTGTCTCCAATATAACCAGAGAAGCATTTCTTACCATTTTTATAAATCAAACTGACATTGCCTCTGATTGACTCAAAGAAGTGTAACCGCTGTGATTTGTAAACACAATGTTTATTCAATGACGATGATAAGATCCACATATCACCACGTGTCAAATTGATATCCTTGACCATGATCTCAACTAAATCAGCTTCAGCTTCTTGTCTGTTCTTCAATTTTACAATGACTTGACTCCGTGTTGACAATTCTAATATGTTTTGAATAGTATTAGAAATGGATATTTGAACCTTGCGTCTTTGTAAATCATCAATGTTCTTCATATTGCTCAACTTCTTCACGACAAAAAGGATCCTTTTCTGCTTAGCGATATTGGGAACACTCAATTCTGCAACGTCACCTTCAGAAGATCCTGGAAATTGTGAAATATCAACCATGATACTCTCTTTGGTAGTCCTATGATCATGGATCGTGGAGGTTAATTGAACTGGCTCATTGATAAACTTATGGAAATCAAGATCTTTGGACAATAATTGGTCATTGCTAGAAGTGGATGGGTTTGTCTGTTTAGATGAAGGCAAAGATGTGGTGTTAAAGGTGGATGTTCTCCTTTGGTCACCTCCACCTGTATGATCTGTGTCACTTTCTAATGTAAGAACATTTTCACCATTTCTTTTCACTGTTCTCAAGGTGAGGACATTCGACCTCATCATTGACATCTTGGAAGAGGAGGGGTGCAATGAAATCTTTTGAGTGTCAATTGAAACAAACCTACGCTGTGTTTGTCGGTCTTTTTGTTTGATGGTAACTATGATCTCTCTATACGCTGTGTTGTTGACGTTTTGGTCTTTCCTAATGTGTACATTTTGCGAGATTATTACGTAATATAAATCCTATTTCATGGCTGCTTCATCTCCGTGGCCGAATGGTTGTACTGTTCGCAGGAAATGCGAAGGCAGCAGTGAAATCAATCATACAATATGTCCCAACAGTAAAGAAACAGACAGCACGGGTAGCTACAACGTTTCGGTTGAAGATTTCACAAACATCCTCAATTTTCATAATGGTAAGTTCCTTGCTATGATCAAAAGAAGATTCAAAAGAAGATTCGAAAACTAACAATGTCTTCCGCATAGTCGCAAAACATCAACACTCTTTTACAAGTGGAAAAGCAAGCCCACGCCATCGTCAATGAAGCTAGAAACTATCGTACTCAGAAATTAAAGAATGCCAAAGTTGACGCTCAAGAGGAAATCCAAAAGTATAAGGCTTCCAAGGAATTGGAATTACAAAAGTTCAAGGAAGATGTAAGTTAACTGCAAACTGACAAACAAACGCGTGGGAAATTGAATCTGAATTATCTGGCTATTTCCGGAGTGTTTTTGTTTTCTAGGATGCCAAACTGATTTCTGGCCAATTATACTCTTATTTCATTATTTTTTTTAATTTGAAGTCTGAAATACTAACAAGACCCTCACAGCACTCCGGTTTAACTACCTCTTTAGAGGCCGAAGCTTCCTCTAAGGTTGAATCCGAGTTACAACAAATCAATGAGTTGGCCGCCACCAAGAAAGATCATGTCGTTGGTCTTTTGATCAAGGCTGTCACTGAACCTACTCCTGAATTACATATCAATGCCAAATAATAGACGGAAAACAGTTGATAAGTTGTGGTTGTTTTGTTAAGAAAAGTTGACCGTCGGTCAGGAGCGGGAACGTTCGGGGATATAGATGTTGTTCGTTTGGTTTTACATTCTGTTTCATTACTATTTTGATTCTTTTTATATCTATTATTTTGTAATTAAAATCTATGTTTCTTTTAAATTTTGAGATTAAGTGTACTGACGATAGGACTTATCACTGTCGCCACTCTTTATCCGTCGTACTGTTTTACAGTGAAAGAGACCAGTTGTGTGCCCCGCGCCAGAACTATGCGTACGCCTCTCTTGACGCCACGGTGGAAGACTCGCGTGGGTCTTGGAAGGAAGCTCTGAAAAATCAACACACAAGTTATAAAAGTCTGTAATGTTGTACGAAGCCCTCAACGCCTTGAATACACCCAGTTTTTTTTCCTTTCCTTGAACTCAATTCCATATTTATTTCACTCATTGATTATTCACACGTACAAGAGTCATTAACTCCTGGTATTATCAACACGCTAATATGGAGAATATTCAAATATACCTCAATAGCACCAATTTGGTCTTAAACGACACATTGTTCGAATATTTTAACCTCACTCTAACAGATTTCACAGCATCTCCAAAATCCGTTTACTCCTTTTCATTGACATTGTTCCTTTCCATAACATTACCATTGGTACTGTATCTTGCTTTAAAACATAACAAGCTTCGCAAAAAAGATGAGAAACCAGTGAAATTCTCCATTGAGATTCCTGTTGAATCCAAACCTCATTGGAAGGGTAAAAGAATTCACCCAGTTTCCATCAAGAACACAGAAGAACCAGAATACATTCAAAGTTACTGCCCAGCTACAGGTCAATTCTTAGGCCGTTATAAAAGCGATACCCCAGAAGAAATTGACGTGAAAATCACCAATGCCTTCAAGGCTCAAAAGGAATGGAAGCCAACGTTCGCTCAACGTCGTCAAATTTTAAACTCATTGAACGCTTTCATCTTGAAGAACCAAGAGAATATCGCTAGAGTAGCCTGTCGTGATTCAGGTAAGACTATGATTGATGCTTCTATGGGTGAGATCTTGGTTTCGTTGGAAAAGATCAATTGGATTGTTAAACATGGTGAAAGGGCCCTTTCTCCGTCTAAAAGAGCCGGTCCTTTCAATTTATTAATGAGCTACAAAGGTGCCGAGGTCAGATATGAACCTTTGGGTGTTGTTTCTTCCTTGGTTTCATGGAATTACCCATTCCATAATCTAATGGGTCCTATCATTGCAGCCTTGTTCACCGGGAACTCTATTATTGTTAAATGTTCCGAACAAGTTGTCTGGTCTTCTCAGTTTTACATCAGCATGGTTAGATCTTGTTTGAAGGCCTGTGGTCATGATGAAAACTTGGTTCAATTGGTTTGTTGTTGGCCTGAAGATGCCAATTATTTCACTTCTCATCCAGGCTTAGATCATATCACTTTCATCGGTAGTAAACCTGTTGCTCATCATGTCGTTAAGGCTGCTTCTGAATCTTTGACCCCAGTTGTTGTCGAATTAGGTGGTAAGGATGCATTCATCGTCTTGGATGACGTCAAAGATTTACAAGCAATTTCCAGTATTATCATGAGAGGTACTTTCCAATCTGCCGGTCAAAACTGTATTGGTATTGAACGTGTTATTGTCACCGAAAAGAATTACAACAAATTAGTCGATATCCTATCGGAAAGAGTTCCGAAATTAAGATTAGGCTCAGATATCGATCAATTGGAGGACATTGATATGGGTGCCACTATCACTGATTTAAGATTCGAGGCTCTCACTGAACAAATCCAACAAGCTGTGACTCAAGGTGCCACTTTAGTCACTGGTGGTGCCAAACACACTCATCCTAACTATCCACAAGGTCATTACTTCCAACCTACTCTGTTGACTGGTGTCACTGTGTCCATGGACATTGCGCAAAACGAAGTTTTTGGTCCTGTTTTGACTGTTATGAAAGCAAGAGATACCGAACATGCCATTGAAATCGCCAATTCTACTCCTTATGGCCTTGGTTCTTCTGTCTTTGGTAACGACTGGACTGAGCTGAATAAAGTCGCTAACAACTTGAAGACAGGTAATATTGCCATCAACGACTTCGCTACCTTCTACATCTGCCAGTTGCCATTCGGTGGTGTTGGTGCTTCTGGTTATGGTAAATTTGGTGGTGAAGAAGGTTTACAAGGCCTTTGTAATGTCAAATCTGTTTGCTATGATAAGATTCCATTTGTCAGTACACAGATCCCAAAGCCGCTAGATTATCCTATTGCAGATGAAGCTAAAGCTTGGGCTTTCGTTAGAGGGTTGAATATGGCTGGTTATGGTGGCAGTTTATGGGCTAGAATCAAAGGTTTGGGTGATTTGGCTAAGAACGCTAACTAAACAAGCTCATTTTTTGTACGCATAGGATGAAGCTTTCTTAGAATATTCTATTTTTACATTTTTTTATAGGATTGAATGAACGAATTATAAAACATATCATGAAAAGAAACACTTGCAAACATAGGGTTAATAATAATAAGGTGGTTGTACTGGCAGTAGCAGCACTAGTGCTAATTAATATTCCACGCCCACATGTCAAGATAAGATGAAATTACGTCAATGTCTAGCTGTCTCGAACTCGTTCTGCAAATCGGGTTCCATACAATTCGCTCCCTTGCTTCTTCTCAATTACTGGTATGGTCACGTTGGGGTTCGTTCGCTCGGTTGAAAAAAATCAAGAAGTTAAAAAAAATTTTTCTTCCAGTAACCGAATTGCACAGCAAGGCAAAAGTGTATATCGTTTTAGAAGGCTGTTGAAGACCTACTTGTAAAAATGAAAATCTACACTGTATGTTATAATCGAAGGGATGATAATGGCAAGACACTCGGGTTGTTGATATTTGACTGTTTGTGGTTCTCAATTGGTCGTTTTAGACCTGGTTATAGATAGTCACATGCAACAAACAAAGCAAAGATTCGACAAATGTCCGTTGTATTATTGCTCCTGTGATGATTCAAGATGAGATTTACTAACAATTGTGCAACACAGGACAAAATCTCTGGTGATGAATTATTATCCGATGCTTACGACTTAACCTTAGTCGACAACGTCATCTACGAAGCTGACTGTGCCATGGTCACTGTCGGTAACGGTGACATTGATATTGGTGGTAACCCATCTGCTGAAGATGCTGAAGAAGCTTTAGAAGATGGTGCTGAAACCGTTAACAACGTTGTCTACTCTTTCAGATTACAACAAACCGCCTTCGACAAGAAGTCTTTCTTAACCTACATCAAGGGTTACATGAAGAGAGTCAAGGCTTTATTACAAGAATCCAACCCAGAAGAAGTTGAAACTTTCGAAAAGGGTGCCGCTACCTACGTCAAGAAGGTTATCGGTTCTTTCAACGATTGGGAATTCTACACTGGTGAATCCATGGACCCAGATGCCATGTTAGTTTTATTGAACTACAGAGAAGACGGTACCACCCCATACGTCGCTATCTGGAAGCACGGTGCTAAGGAAACTAAGATCTAAGCAGCTTACGTTAGTTTATTGTTTTATATTAACTTATTTGCTCTGTTTTCATTCTCTCTGCCCTTAGTTCTTTTCTAAATATATGTAATTTTTGATCAACCTGTTTCGAGATGTAGAACAATTGCAAGTTTGCGAGTTTTACACCTTAGGGATGAATCCCTACTTGTATTGGTCAGCTATTGCAATTCTGCTGTCAAAATATGCGAAATGATACAACGAGGAAACCTTATACTTATCTCAGAGCATCATCAAATGTTATAAGTGTGACAGTACCAGACAATTTCATGTGACAATTCCACAAAACTTAATCTTTAAATGTGTTGGAACGTACTCTGGGTGCAAAACTATATTGCAAACCATGGACCACTTGGTTGGTGAATATGGAATGTAACTTTAAACTTTTTTGATACGAAAGATAGAAAAAACAATCTTCGACTTATTTTAAGATTTCAAAGATTAGTTTCCATCCACCTTAGGGTTTCTAGGAAACGGTGTCTTGTTTCCAAATGGTTTTCGTTGTCCAAATGAGGATAGGCACGTTTTGTGTTCTTAAAGGTTGGTTACTTGCCTATCTTTTAGGAAACAACTCATGAGCTTCTAATTAAGTACAAGAGATTAAGGATTAAAAATTTAGTAATCGGAATGTAGTAATTGTGTTTACAAATAAAATGATATACTATTATAAAATGCAGTTTCGTTATAAATGAATTGTTCAAGACTTGGTCTTGATACAACTATGCAAATCGTAGATGAGATTATCAATATCGATGAAATTATTATTATCTCTGGCAAAGGCCCTATGACGATCACAAACAATATGTTCATCAAAGTCATCGAAACTGACCTTGCAATTCTCACAGTAGCCTGGTACTTTGACTTTCTTTTGTTCTTTAACTTTTGCGGTCTTTAAAGCTTCTTGTTTCTTGTTATTGTCCACGGCTATGCTGTTTGAAATAGCCTTTCTTTGTAAATCATAAAGAGGTGCTGGAGTATTAGATGTCGCTGACTGGGATAACCCGTTCTTACTTTGGAAGTCACCGTTCTGTTGCGAAATGGCGTTAGATGCATTGTAGCCAGAAGCTTGTAATTCACCTTCCCCTAAGATGTAAGCAGCCAGAGCAGTAGTGGTATCCTGTCTTGGTAACGATGGTTTGATAGACAACGCAGGAGGCGGAGGTGGTGGTGGTGGCATGTGAGCAGCATTATCTTGAGCGTCGTCTCTATGGTCGTAGCCTTCATCACGTTCCAGATCGTCAATATCATCATCGGAAGATTGAGGTTGAGAGCATGTTGGAGAACTTGTGGCTGGTTGAGAGCTGTTATGCCTACTAGTAGAGACCCTTTCGTAAACTGCTCGCAACTCATCTCGATAAGGTCTATTCAAATCATATCTTTGTTTTCTTCTGAGTCTCTTACTGGTGGAGTGACAATTTTGAGGATCTTCTTGGAACAACGAATGGCCATATGATGATTTGTTCAAATGAGGCCATGGTTTTGCTTCATTTTCCTTGATCTTCCATTCTCTGACTGCTACTGGCTTGATAACGTTGCGTGGATCATACACGTAAAGATGAGGGTATTTCAAATAGTGGAAATTATCCTTTCTGGCGTTCGGATCACGATCTGTAGACCCACTATATTTTTCATGATCCATTAGTGTTTGAAGAGAATTCTCATTGCTTGAGCTTGAGGATACACCAAGATTCTTCAAAAACCTCGTAGCTTTATCATAATCCCAAATCTTCAAACTTTCGTTGTGACTCCCAAAGTTTTTTGGTAGGCTGTTCTTGGGGGCATTTGTGATCACGATGGTAACTCGAAGATCAAAGAAGGGATTAACACTGGCACCTGCCTTAATAAACATTTTGTATAGCCAATCTTTTTTCGTGGAGTCATGAGATTTGGAGTAGTTGGTGTCAATATGAAAAAAAATAACGGTTTCTTCTATAATCTTCTTCCATTTATATCTCCATTCATCTAAGTGATCTTGTTCTTCTATGGCTCGTGCTTGCTGGTTTTTCAAGTGAATATTTTGCAGCACCGTTGCAGCAGTATTGACGTCGTTTGGTTTAGTGTGGGATGGTTTAGTGATTGCTCCAGTCGTAGCCGCTACAAGCTTTTGTCTCTTTTTTGAAGGAGAATTAGTTGGAAGGGACCCAAGTGGCAACCTTGAGTTATTGATGTACTGATTGGATTGGCGTACTTCACCGTGGTTATTGCTCATTGTGCTCTTTGGTGAAATATGGATGGAATCGCTTTGGTTGTGTATATACGAACGAAGGAATGGGATGGCGTGGTTCAGAAAGAGAGGTATAGCCTACAATGGCTCTGGAAATGTCAAGTGTAAAATTGTATTGTAGTCACCAGGACTTATCAAATGCTGTATGTGATTTCAAGAGAGTAAACCTCTTCTAAGGTTTGGGCGCTTAAGATCAAGTAACAAATTTAAAGTTAAACCTGATAATTAGCTTCAAATCTGAACGCGGTAAAGATCCAATCCAGCGAAAATCCAAATTGGGATCTCATGCACTAGAACAGGCATATTTCGCGAAAGCTGGTGCGCGTCAGCCTTTGAAATTTGGGAAATTTCGCGTCGCGTTTATTTATTCCAGCGTGCCAGTGTAAAGCTAGTTAGAACCTACGAGGTCAGTTGATAACCAAAGGTATTCATAATTAACTATGTACATAATAATATCTTAAACATCATAACCTGGAATACTGATTTAAAAGCAGTTGTCTGATAGTAGACGAGGTAAAATTTCCCTAATCCTTCTTTTCAGTAGCTTCACCTTCTTCAGTAGTAGTAGTAGTATCCTTCTTTTCAGCTTCGTTCAACTTGACATCCAAGTACTTTTCAAAAGCTTCATTCTTTTCCTTGAACGGTCTTTCGCCTAATAACTCAATCATATCAGCTCTGGTTAAGACTTCTTTCTTCAATAACAACTGGGCGACCTTTTCAACATCGGCAGCTTTTTCAGTCAACAAATCACGACATCTTTGGGCACACTCGTTGATAATCTTGTTGATTTCATCATCAATCAAACTACCAGTGGTTTCGGAGTATGGTTTGGTCAAGTCTGAATCATCACGCTTTTCGAAAGAAATTAAACCGATTTCAGGTGACATACCAAGTTTGGTGACCATGTTAGCAGCAATATTGGAAACCTTCTTGAAATCATCCGAAGCACCACTTGTAACAGATTCAAAATGCAATTCTTCAGAGATTCTACCACCCAAAGCCATGGTCATACGGTCCATCAATTGGTCAACAGATAATAAATAGATATCCGGTGGTAAATATTGGGCATACCCTAAGGCACCTTGGCCTCTTGGAATGATAGAAACCTTCAACAATGGATCAGCGTATTGTAAGTACCAACCACAAACGGCATGGCCAGCTTCATGATAGGCAACAATCTGCTTTTCTTCTGGAGATAAAACCTTGGACTTCTTTTCAAGGCCGGCAATGACTCTCTCAATAGCTTGTTCGAAATGGCTGATAGTAACAGTTTCATCAGAGTGACGAGCAGCAATTAAGGCAGCTTCGTTACAGACATTGGCAATATCAGCACCCGAGAAACCTGGGGTCAATGCTGATAATTTACCAGCTAAAGTTTTGAATTCGTCGGAATCCTTGGCTAAATCTAACTTGATCTTAGCTAAGTGGACCTGGTAAATCTCCTTACGGCCTTCTAATTCAGGCTTATCAATGGAAATGTGTCTATCGAATCTGCCTGGTCTCATCAAAGCTTGATCCAACACATCTGGTCTGTTGGTACCGGCTAAGACAACAATATGGTCTGAAGATTGGAAACCGTCCATCTCAACTAACAATTGGTTTAAAGTGGTTTCTCTTTCATCATTAGCACCAGAGAAGTTACCCTTGGTTCTGGCCTTACCGATAGCATCGATTTCATCAATGAAGACAATGGCTGGAGCATTCTCACGGGCAGTCTTGAACAAATCACGGACACGAGAAGCACCAACACCAACAAACATTTCAACGAATTCAGAACCAGAAACAGTGTAGAATGGAACACCTGCTTCACCAGCAGTGGCCTTGGCCAATAAGGTCTTACCGGTACCTGGTGGACCAGAAAGGATGGCACCTCTTGGAATTTGACCACCTAGTTTTTCGTACTTCTTTGGGTTCTTCAAGAATTGCACAAATTCCATAACTTCTTCCTTAGCTTCAAACATACCAGCAACATCGCTGAACTTAACCTTGACATCGGTATCTTGATTGAACTTCTTGGCCTTGGACTTACCAACACCAAAGATCCCACCAGGACCACCGAAGCCAGCACCACCTTGAGCACTACGCTTGGTGAGGTAGAATAAACCAGCAATCATCAATAAAGTTGGTAAGAATTGGAAAACGGTACGAATCATATGGCCTTCAGAAGTGTAGTTGACTGGGATCTTGAAATCTTCTGGAATGTTCAACTCGGTTTGGGCCTTAGCAAGGTTCTTTTCGAAAGAGTCAATAGAACCAATGGTGAAATAGTAGTAGTTGTGGTTACCATCTAATTGTTGATTACCATTATCGTTCAATTCAATACGGACCAAGGACTTGTTAACAACGATCAATTTCTTAACAAAGTTCTTTTCAAGGAAGTCCTTTCTAAAGTCTTGCCATGTGATTTCATTTGAGGTATCATTGGAGGTAGACAGGAAGTAAGCAAAATAGGTGAAAGCAACAAAGGCTAGAACTATTTCCATTGGATCAATACGGAAAGCATAGACACGGTTTTTTGGATCAGAATCGTCTCTGATAAATCTCTTGCCACTGGTTTTCAATTCTTCTTCGGCCTTATGTAGCTTTTCTTCTTGTTTGGCACGTTTCTCTTCTTCTTTTTGGAAAGTTTCAAAAGTAGAATCCTTACGTTCGTTTAATTTTGTGAAGAACTCCTTCTTCTCCTCATTGGTCATTTCACCTTTCTTAACATCGTCTTTCTTGTCTAGGAACTGTTGGAATATCGAAGGTTGTTGCATCTCGTTTTTTTCACAGAATTCTAATAGCTCCTTTACTAAAAGGATCTTTTCTTTCATTTTAGCTTGATCCTCAACTTCTTCAAGAGAGTTCAATAGCTTCGTTAAAAAGAGAGAAGGTTGGATATCATTATTGATTAATTCTTCTAGCTGTTCTTTAACGGCATCTTTCTTCGGTTCGGAATTTAACGAGATATCAAGGAAGACATTATCTTTCAATGACTCAAGCGAAGGATCGTCGATAATCAAGTTATCTTCAGTGTTGTTTTGTTTGGAGGCAGCCTTGAACTTGGTGTAATCAAAATCACCATTCTTCTTGAATAGAAATTGGACAGATGTGTGATGGATGGAGCGGCTTTGTTGAATTAAAGCGGGTATTATTAAGGACCTTCTAAGAGGTGTGATTAGTTTGGCGTTTACCTTCAACATGGGACGTGAAAGAAGGTATGCTGTTTATTAATGACAAAAAGAGTGTGACCTTTAATTAACATGGTGTATCGTGCTTTTGCCTTCCACTTTGCTGTTTTTCGGGTGAAGGAGAGATCGCCCGCAGTAGAAGCCGAATTTGATGATGTAAGCAATAGTGAATTCATTACATAAGCCCAAAACCATTTCAGAAACGCAGATTCCCTGACTTTCAGTGTGAAAGCGACTTGTGCTACACTCAGCGAGTAACGTTGAAACGGCTGTGAGTTTGGTCGAATGGAAATATTAATCTGATTTATTGATTTATTGATTTAATGTATCTAGAAATCCAAACTTATAGCGATTCTAAGAGAATACTACAAACTTATAGTCTAGAAGAATTGAATTTGGAAAGACCAAAAAAAAACAATATTTTAGCTACGACTTGAATTAGCAATGATTTAATCCAATTCACTCTATATACAATATATATGGCAAGCCACATCTGAGGCCTAGTGTAGTATCTATTTACCACCCTTGACAGCCTTTTCAGCGTCTTTGAAAACGGTTTCTAATTGCTTAACGGCTTCCTTGTGTAACTTCTCCAATTCGGCATTCAACTTCTTAACTTCGTCATTTTTCTTGATATCCTTCAATTCCTTTAAGGCCTTACTTCTAACAGTAGACAATGATAATTTCTGAGAGGATGTCTTGTAAGATTCAAAAGACTTCTTGATTTCTTTAACAAGACCTTCCTTGACTTCGGTGGTGATGGCTGGTAATCTGACGATTAACTGCTGTGGGTTGGTTGGATCTAATTCTGGAATTAGTTTCTTTTGGTGTTCTAAAATGGAATGCATGACATACTTTTGATCTTTGGCGTCAAAAAGAGTAATATACAAGTTCTTACCCTTTAACACAGTTTGTGCTAAGTCGGTGAACTTGAAGTCACCGTTAGAAGTCTTCACGGAAAGGGAGTCAAATGTGGTTGGATCGAATTGATTGGTACGGATTTTGGCAGATAGTTGTTTGAAATGATCAGAGACCTCTTTGAAAGATGTTTGGTAGGTCTTCAAAAAAGCCTTAGAGTCGAAAGTTTCTAATGGTTCCTCAGCTTCCACATCCTTACCGCCCTTAGATTTACCACCCTTCTTACCACTGGCGGCCTTCTTGAAAGCAATTGGGGAAGTAGCGAAAGCTCTAGAAGTTATGCTAGTCGATTTCGTTGTGAGTGCTAATGAAGAACGGATCAAATTTCTGGAGAACATGCTGATTTATTGTGTGCTATTATTCAACAACTTTTAAACAGTCAATCGCATCCAATGATTTAGATTCTTGCGCTCTTGGATGTTTTCTATTGCTTATTATGGCTTTGTCTGGCTGAAGACGCCCGAGGGAAATTTACCCGCTGAATGTTGGCATACAAATATTTTTCAAGAGACGGCAGATTGGCTTACCACTCATTCAGCTCCCAATAATCACAGATGTGTGATCTAGCTCTGATCTCGTCGCTTTTGTTGACACAGATACGATTTACAGTGGTTTAATTAGGATTATCGACTCCATCAATGTCTACTCAGCTTCCTCAGATCTGCCAGATATGTTTTACAGAACCTTACAAATATAAATGTCCAGCCTGTGCCACTTTAACATGTTCATTACCATGTATCAAGCTTCACAAGACACAATCGCAGTGCTCAGGACAAGTCGACAACACCAAGTATATCGCACGCTCAGAGTTTGAGAAGAATGGGGAAGGTGAGAGAATGTTACAAAGAGATTACAATTTCCTCAACGGTTTGGGCAGAGAGCTCCAGGTGAAGAAAGAAGATGTCAAATCTAATAATAAGAGAATCTTACAACCGTCTTTCAGCCATCATCAAATGAACAAAAGACAGAATCGTGGTCCTCAGAAGTTCGACCCTACTAACAATGGACAAGATGAAGACGCCTTCAAACAAACGACAATAATTAAACGTGGTGTGAACGTGAAGATATTACCCAAGGGTATGTCACGTGCCCATCAGAATAAATCCCAATATGATAAGAGAGCCGATCAGTTTTTCTGGACTTTGGAATTCAACTCCATTAACGCTGACACTGGGGAAGTGTTGCATTCAGGTATAAATTGGAGATGTGGTGAGAGTACGCTTGTTAAACACACATTGACGGCGAAGCTCAAAGCTACGTTTGGTCTTAAAGAGCACGATGAGCTGAACTTCTTTCTGAAGATCATTGATAGACCTCAGAACAAACCAGAAATCAAATACTTGGACAAGGAAAAACCGCTTGGTGAAGTTATTAAAGGAGAATGGGTTATAGAATTTCCTACGTTGGTGGTCAGCACAAAGAGAGAAATTGGTGGTATTTGGAAAGAATTCCAAGAAGACGTCGAAGAGAGCAGCAGTGATGACAGTGATTCAAGCGACGATAGTGACTCGAGTTCTGAGTCAAGTGATGATAGCAGTGAAGAGGAAGACAGTGATGATGAAGCACCAGAAGAAGTTTCCTCTGCCAAACCAAAGGAACCTGAAGGCCAAGCACCAGATGTAACATTGAAAGCTCAAGAAGACGCAAAAGAAGAATCACAATCTGCTAACACAAATGAATCTCAAGCTGAAACGCAAACTTCCCTAGCCCTGGATAAAGATTTTAGTGAACCATCCGAACTACCATCAGTATGAACATTGAATTTACCAAAGGGTCATTCTTCTCTAGGAATTCGGCACTACTAAGAAACCTAATGGGTCTGATACCTTTCAGAGTTATGGATTTCAAAGGGACTCAAATAGATATAAGAGAACGAAAGCATTGCATAATTTAGACCAGAAAATTATTTATATCGTAGGTTGGGTATCAGCGTCTTAGCGGATTGAAAAGAAAAAAAACACAATTCAGGCACAGATAACGCAAGATGTAAAATATACGTGAGGTTGTGACACCGATAACAATTGTTGTAGAGTTAGAGAAATAAATATAATAAATAAGAAAATAAATAGTTCCAATAAATAGTTCCAATAAATAGTTAAAATAAATAGTTTTGTACCAAAACATGGTTCCAATCAATCATAGAAAGTCTTATCAACGTAGACCTTGTCGCCGCCTAAATCCTTAACCAACCCATCTGGGTATTGTCTAGGAACAGCCTTTCTTTGAGGTTTCCCTCCGGTATACCAATAACATCCAGCAGAAAACAAACCAATACAGCCGAAGAAATATAATTGCCACTTGACAGCAGTGGAATCAGAAACTTCTTCATAGAGATGAGGGGACCATAAGTTCAAAACGTCATCATCTAAGTGCAATGGTTGGTTGAAGTCACGACGGTTCTGTTGATCAAAGTATTTCTGATCTGGAGAACGGTGGTAATAGTATTCTCTTGGGACTTCAGGGTACGAATCTGGTGAATTTGGGGTGGTGTTCAGTGGGGTGGTTTCATCGACTGTTTCTTTAAAGGATAGAGGGATCGTAGATTGTGCTCTCCTTAAGAGATTGAAGGAAATTGATAAAGGTTTGGCCTTGAAGTTGGTAGTCAAGGCAGTACGAAACATTCTGACGCCAGAAAGGATGAATCTTAGTTTGGTTTCGTTGAGTTCTTCTCTGTTGTTGTTTTACCCTAGTTTGTTCTTTACCCAGATCGTAAGGTTTGATTTTTATGGGGAAATCTGGAGACTCTGCACAGTGGGGCGGTGATTTACCCGGCTATAGGTCAGTTTTTACCCGCACTAAATTGACAGTCTTTTTGACAGACAAGGAAGAATGTTTGTCTACAGCCTGGAGGATTTTTACTCTCCCTCTAGCGCCTGCATATCTAGACGGAACGTGGTCTGTCTGGAAATCAAAGCTAGAAGGGGACATGCGCCTTTGAAAAAATCCAAAAAGATTAGGAGAATCTCAACTTGCCCCCTAGCTGCACACGGCCAAAGGCGTTGAAGATCAACTGGGTTTGATATCTCTTCTGCTTTCAACCTTTTTCCATAAATCTTTCAACAACAACATTAGCTGTTCACATTATTCATTGACATCTTCTTCACAACCATACCATCTAAGTTATGGTTCTAGAGACTCTACCCAATAATAAAAGAGTTCGTGGTACCTCTGTGACGCCAGAAGTGCCTTCTCCAGATGCTGTGACTTTGATAGAAGAGCACATCAATCCAAACAAACGGAGAAAGAGTTCAAGGGCGAGTGCCTCCAAGAGGATAGATTATAGCGACAGCACACGAAAACATACACTGAATGGCACTAAACCTAGTGTATCTACCAATGGCAATGCCAATTCACATACAAAGATGGCACTTGACCAAATCAAACCAACAGACGAAGAATCATTACCTGTTTTGGACCAACTGTCAAGAATACAACTTAGACAAAAGTTACTGGCCAACGAATTATACCATTTAAATCAATTCACCTCTTTAGTAACGTGGGACCACTTAGCTACTCCTTCAAACTCAGCTCAAGATTTTTACAAAACGGAATGTGACTTATGGGAGAGTGGTACAAGCAATGATGGAAGATCTAAGAGAAGCACTAGAGTTAGGACAATTGATCCTTTGAAGGCAAAAAGTGAAACAATCTCAAAGATCTACAAGAAGGAAGTTTATGACCCTCAGGGGTTTCTTGAAGAGGAATTGCAGCGATCTCTGTTGCAAGAACAACAACAGCAACAACATATTGAGAATGAAACTGATTATGACAAAGAAGAAAACATTTCTAATGAATCAAAAATTAATAACGTGATACCGTCTTCAACCAAGAAGAGCATTACTAAGAGGAAATCATCAAAACCAAAGATCAGTATGAAGAAGGAGAATTCAACTGAACCACAGGATGGCGATGTTGAAGTCAACTCCGAAGAGGAAAAGCCGGAAGAGGAATTGCAATCTGAAAGTGAGATTATTGAAAGTAAAACAGAGGATATCAAAGAAAAGGAGAGTGAGGAAGATATTACAACAACTATAAGACCCAAGAAATCAATTTCCAAGACTAAATCTAGATCTAAGCTCAAGAAGCCATCCAAGAGAGCGTCCACGCCAATTATAATAACGGAATCAGACGAAGAACTTCTGCTGGATAGTGAAGATGAAGCTATAAGAGATCTCCTCAACGAACCACAATATCAAGTACAAGACTCACCAGAGCCTTTTATCACAGACCCAAACACTCCGATACCGAAGCTTTCTCTAAAATTGCTTTCAAAGCCACAAGTTGTCATGAACAAGGCTCATTTCACAGAGCCCAAATTCAACGGTTCTTTGTCGGCCTATTTTGATTCTTTCAGAACTTTAGACGAACGTGATGTCTCCGTGGAAGAGTACGATGATTTCAATGAGCAACAACGCGAGCTTCTTCGGAGGATACAGGATGCAATTCAAAGAGATGTTCTCACTGTTGATCCAAAAGATGTAACCATCAAGAAACAAGCACTCCCTCAACCTTACAAGAATCCTTTAATCACACATCCATCCCACCATGACCATATGTTAGGTCAAGCGATGCATATGTCCAAGTTATTTACTGATATGAGAAAGTCCCGTGTTCAAAGACAAAGAAAGATCACAATGATGATCGATAACCATTTCAAGAGATTGGCTACTGCAGCAGAACGTAAACAGAAAGAACATGAAAGAAAGATCCGTCAATTGGCAAAGAACGCTGCTCAGATAGTGAAGAGACGTTGGGTTTTGGCTGAAAAGGCTTATAAAGTTTTAAAGGGTAAAGAAATGGAAGAATTGAAAAGAATCAAAGGTAAGGAGCATCTTTCTCAGATGTTAGAACATTCTACACAATTATTGGAAGCACAACTCACAAAAGCTGATAAAGAGGAAGAAGAAGAAGAAGAAGATCTTGAGGAATCTGACGAAGAAGAAGACTTGGATGGGAAATTGATTGATGAAGCTGAAGGTAACGACGAAGAATTAACTGTGGAAGAATTGAAGAAGAAATATGCACATTTACAAGCTTTGAAATTGGAGGATGTCACTACGCCTGAACCTGAATCAACTCCAGGACCTAATGAATCCAATTCGGAGGACGAAATAAAACTACAAACATTGGAAGTTGAAACAGTCACTCCAACACCAGAACCATCAAGTACCGGCATTGAGTCTGAAAATGAACATGAACCTGAAGCAGAAATCGAGCTTACAAAGGAGGAGAAAAATGCTGCAGAATCAATCAACAAAGAGAATCACAATTCTTTACTTGATAGTGATACCGAATTGAGTGACTCTGACGATGAATCTGATTTCGACAGTGATGAGGAATCTGAGGACGAGGAAGCAAGCGAAGAGGAAGAGGAAACTACCGGTGGTGGATTGGCTTCTTTATTTGGTAACTTTCACAAAGAGGAGGCCGAAGATGAAGAATTCCAAGATGCGGATGACGAAAAGGTGGAAGATGATGCTGACGCTGATGCTATTGAGAAGGAAACCAAGAACGACGTCGATGAGGTTAATGCAGAGGGTAATGGTAAAATGGCTCGCCTTGAGGATTCGATTAGTGAACAAGAAGCTAATACTGCTACCGATGCCTTGAAAACCGAAGACAACTTCGAAGATAAAATGGACGTTGATTCAGAAACCAAGCCACATAATAATGGAACAATCTCCAGAGAATCAACTCCTGTTATGGACCAAAACGGTGTTATCGAAGTTCCAAATCCATCGGCAATTCTTCGTGGTAACTTGCGTTATTATCAAAAGCAAGGTCTTAACTGGTTGGCTTCACTTTACAATAACAACACAAATGGTATTCTTGCTGATGAAATGGGTCTTGGTAAGACCATTCAAACGATTTCTTTGATCTCCTACTTGGCAGTCACCAAACAGATCTGGGGTCCTCATCTTATTGTTGTGCCTACTTCAGTTCTTCTTAACTGGGAAATGGAATTTAAGAGATTCGCTCCTGGTTTGAAAGTATTGGTTTACTACGGTTCTCCTCAACAACGTAAAGAAAAGAGAAAAGGTTGGAACAAACCGGATACTTTCCATGTCTGTATTACGACTTACCAATTGGTTTGCCAAGATCAACAGGTATTCAAGAGAAAAAGATGGAGATATATGATTTTAGATGAGGCACATAACATCAAGAACTTCAAATCGAATCGTTGGAATGCTCTTTTAAACTTCAACACCGAGAACAGATTGTTAATCACTGGTACTCCGTTACAGAATAACATTATGGAATTATGGTCGTTACTCTACTTCTTGATGCCTTCCAGCAAGAACATGAACCAAGGCATGCCAGCAGGGTTTGCCAATTTGGAAGATTTCCAGCAATGGTTCGGTAAACCTGTTGACAGTATCATCCAGAATGGGAAAGGCCAAGCGGTTGATGAAGAGACCAAAAAGACTGTTTCCAAATTGCATCAAGTGCTAAGACCTTACTTGTTACGTCGTTTGAAAGCCGATGTGGAGTCTCAAATGCCAGGGAAGTATGAACACGTTGTCAACTGTAAGTTGTCCAAACGTCAATACAAGCTGTACCATGAATATCTTGCTCGCAGTGACACCAAGGAAATGTTGAAGAACGGTAACTATATCTCGATTATTAACTGTTTGATGCAATTGAGAAAGGTTTGTAATCATCCAGACTTGTTCGAAGAGAGACCTATCATCACGTCGTTTGTGATCAATAAGAGTGTTTGTTCTGATTATGAAAGCACTAATGCCGTTATTTTGAGACTGATTTCCAGAGGTAAAGAGACCACCGATGTTAATTTTGATGTTTTGAATTTAAATTTCGCTAATTTGGAATATGAAGATTACACCACTTCTCAGTTCGATAAGATCCAATCTTTGAAATCGTCAAAATCTCTACAAACTGAGATTCAAAGCTTAACAGAAGTGTTAGCTTCCCAACAAGACGGCATCAAACCAAACTTCTCTGATATCAACAAATATTACCAATATGTCACTCGTCAAAGAAATGAGGAATTGCTTTCCAATTTGAACCATCTGGTTTATGTAAATGATCTTCGTTGTGAAAAGAGTCCATTATACGGTAAGAATACTATCAAGACTTTGTCTATTTTGAAACCATTGGAAATTCTAACCCTAACCCATCAAGATTTGTTACAACCTCTATCCACCAGAATTTTCACAACAAAATCCAAAGTGGAAACTTTTGCATTTGTCACTCCTCCAATTGTCTGTTTGGATCAACCAGAATTACACATTCCAAGTGAGATCTCGTGTAAATTCCCATATCTGGATAATCCAATGCATCATGCTCAAACCAAACTGTCCATCCAATTCCCTGATAAATCATTACTGCTCTACGATTCAGGTAAGTTACAAAAACTATCTAAATTGCTTATCGATTTACAAGCTGGTGGCCATCGTGCTTTGATCTTTACGCAAATGACCAAAGTGTTGGATATTCTGGAAAGATTCCTGAACATTATGGGGATCAGATACTTGAGATTGGACGGTTCCACCAAGATCGAAGACCGTCAGATCCTCACTGAGAGATTCAACTCTGATATTAAGATCCAAGTGTTTATCCTTTCCACCAGATCTGGTGGTTTGGGTATCAACTTGACTGGTGCTGATACCGTTATCTTTTATGATTCGGACTGGAATCCTGCAATGGACAAACAATGTCAAGATCGTTGTCATCGTATTGGTCAAACTAGAGATGTCCATATCTACAGATTTGTCTCCGAATTCACTATTGAATCGAATATTTTGAAAAAGGCCAATCAGAAGCGTCATTTAGATGATGTTGTCATCCAAGAAGGTGAATTCACAACAGATTACTTCGGGAAGTTGAGTTTCAGCGATTTGATCGGATCTGAATCCACTGATAAAGACGATGCTCCATTGATCAAAGAAACAGGTGGTGCCAAGTTTAACAATTTGTTAGCACAGGCAGAAGACGATGCAGATGCTGCTGCTGCCAAGGAAGCCATGAAGGAAGTCGAATTGGACAATGAGGATTTCGTCGAAGAGGAAGAAGACGAGGATAAGCAAACAGAAGCAGATAGTGAGTTAATCGATGAAGATTATGAAGGTGTCGGGCATATAGACGAGTACATGATCAGATTCATTGCCAACGGGTATTACTTTGATTGAAACGCCAGCTTAAACAAACAAAAAAAACAAAAAAACAAAAAAAAAGAGAACAAGAAAAATCCTGTCTATAGTCTAGTCATATTTTGAAAAATGAACAGTTTGTACTAATAATATAATATCTATCTAACATAACAACCCGTTGTTGTCTTGTCGTATTATACTCTCATAATCAAAACTAGCTCTTGTCAAATCTTGATACCAATCCATGTTATATACCAATGGTAAAATCCCTGTGAATCCCACTTGATCATGATCAAACATTCTAAATTCCTCTATAGTTAAAACACACCATTTATCAATGTTTTGAAGATCCCTTGCAGAGACAAATTTCCCAAACAGAGGTGAAAATCTCTTTGTATTCATCCATTCTACTCTGAATTTTTTGGTCTTGATGATGGTATTGGGTTTACAAATCTTGGTCAATCGAATATATTCCCTTGATTCGAATTCATAAATGGCTTTCTGTGTCAAAATAACCAATATCACACTCGTACTATCCGACATGGAATACAAAAGTTCAAAGGGGTTCAACGGGTTAACGCATAGTAATTTTAAAACCTGAAGAAGTTTGGAACGTAAAGGTATGCTGTGTAATGGTGGTGGAATGTATCCAGGTTGATATGTCGAAGGGAGGAAGGAATGGAACCAGGCATTAAGGTAACCTCTTTGGGTGATTATTCTTTTCGGATCAGAGTCTTTGTACGTGTTCATTCATCATTCATTCAAATTTGTTCTGATTGCGGGGCGTGATCATTTATACATTGAAGGCTTATTATTATACATAATGTTTGGTTTTTAAAGTTTGGTTTGAACGAAATCACGAGATCTTTGTATAGCCCTGTATCTCAGTCACGGGAAAGAGAAACGAAAAGAAAGAGTAAACGGAAAGAAAAAGAAAAGAAAAATTTAGACACTCCAAAAGCCTATACACGGGATCGAATCGAGGGGGGAGGGGGGTGCTACTGCTAAATTCGCGGGGATCAGCGATTTGGAGGTTGTGCAGCAGCAGCAGAATTAGAATTATTAGCCTATTTCAAAACTCTTGAAGCAGGCCAGCCAAGCCACCTTTGATATTAATAAATTAACCTCAAAAAAATCAAACAGACGCCATATTTATATCCAGCATTTTTTTTTTTTCGTTTTTTGCTTGATTGTTTGATTGATTGTTTGTTTCTTTGTCTGATTTGTACTATAGACGTGGGATCTTCACTTTGTATCATCGTTTATCAGTTACAAATAAAACTATTGCATTGTTGATTCAATTGATCCTTATTTTTCCCCAAGACTGAACAACTACCCAAACAGATCATACAAATCCAATCCAGAACAGACTCTTTTGTTCCAATGTCGACATCGGTATCAGCAGTGAATCAGATCTACAAACGTACCGAAGTGATCGGTCGTGGTAAATTCGGGATCGTTTACAAGGGGCATCATCGTACAACCAAACAAGTTGTTGCCATCAAAGTGTTGAACTTGGACACATCGGAAGAAGAAGTGAAAGATGTCCAATTAGAAGTACAGTTTCTCTCCAGTTTGAAACATGTTCCAAATATCACGCATTATTACGGTGCGTATTTGAACGATACTAAGCTATGGATCATTATGGATTACTGTGCTGGTGGGTCGCTTAGAACGTTGTTAAGACCAGGGAGATTGGAAGAGAAATACATTGGTGTGATAGTAAGAGAGCTATTGCTGGCTTTACAGGCGATCCATAAACAAGGTGTCATTCATAGAGATATCAAAGCAGCCAACGTTTTGATCAGCAACGATGGGAAGGTCCAACTATGTGATTTTGGTGTTGCCGCGCAGCTGACAAATCAGTCTATCAGGAGAAACACGATGGCAGGGACTCCGTATTGGATGGCTCCTGAAGTGATCATGGAGGGGACCAGTTACGATAGCAAGTGTGATATCTGGTCTCTTGGTGTTACGATATACGAAATTGCTACGGGGAATCCTCCGTATTGTGAGATGGAAGCCATCAGAGCTATGCAAATGATCACCAAGTCCAAACCTGCAAGATTGGAAGGCAGAGAATACTCCGCGCTGTTGAAAGAGGTTGTGGCGCTATGTCTAGATGAGAATGCTGAAGAGAGATTGAGTGCTGAAGAGTTGCTGAGAAGCAAGTTTGTCAAGTTTTACAAGAATTCCCCAACGAGCTTGCTGAGGGAGATTATCTCCAGATACTTGTTGTGGAGAGAGAAGAAGGGCCAGCGAGAGAGCATGTCGCAGTTGATGAACATTGAGGACGAAGGAGAAGGCTCCGGCGAGGGCATCGAAGTGAAATGGGATTTCGATTCTTTGAGTTCAAACGAGTACATTGTTCAAAACGACATCAACACGAACAACATCCATTTGGAAGAGAGCTCTGCAAACAACAATGATCAAGACTTTAACTTTGAGCTCGGCGATTACGATGACGGTGACGACCAGTTCGTCACTGGGTACCAAGGCCGTCTTCACTTCGGCAACACCAACAACGGGAACACCATCACGTACAATAAGAACAGCAGCAACACATACACGTACAACAACAACGTTGCCTCGACTCTCAAGTACCAGTCGACTTTGAATCGAAAGGAAACACCAAAGTCGTTGCTCCAGTTGTTTGAAGAACGAACGGAAGAGGAAGACGAAGAAGAGGAAACCCAATCACGAGACGACGGCGGCGAAGGACACAACAACAGCAGCAGCAACAACAACAACAGCAGTTACGATCCTTCTTCCGGCTATGACATCAACTCGAATAGCAACACATCTCCTGCTGCTGCTGCTGCCATAGCAGCCGCTTCAAGAGTGAAGACACCGATGGTTGAAATTGAGATTCCCACAATGGAAGACATGCAAGACATGCAGTCCAGCATCAGAACCCCTCCGCCAGCAATGGAAACAAGACGGTCTGGTAATCCTTCAAGATCAGCCGCTTTGAACTCTGCTTCTTCGACAACTCCTTCATCCACAGTGGAGGCGCTGACGACGACGACGACGACGACTGCCCCCACAGCAAGAAAGACCTTGGATCCAAATGCGCATATGATTCAACGAAGACCCACTTTGGGCTCCAGCAACACCACGCCGACATCGGTTCCAACATCGGTTCCAACATCGGTTCCAACATCGGTTCCAAACACGATCAGTATTCCTCCGCAGCCACCACATTCACACTCTCAACCGATCTTACCTACTTATTCTCAGCAGTCTCAACAACCACTGGCATTGGCCACTGCTTCTGTTCCTCCTCCACAGACCACAACGATACATAGAAATGCGGCATCACCAGTGGCTAATTCCTCATCGCACGTCACTTCACCTTCAAGGCTGGTCAACAACAGCAACAATAGCAACAACACGGCGGCTAGCAGTAACGCCTTGTCAGTGTCTCCAACTAAGAACATGTTGATGATGAAAGCCATTACGTCACCCTCCAATCCCTCACCTTTGTTACAACCATTGAATAACAATAGCAACAGCAGCATTCTTCCTCCTGTTGTGACTTCTACCAACTCCGATCCAACTCCAAATAGCATCTCAAGCACTAAAAATGGGACTTCTTCTTCTTCGTCTTCGGGTTTGAAATCTCGGAAGAATCCAAACCTACGTCTTCAAATGCCAACTCCGACATCTGCTGGGTTTCCAAAATTGCTCCATGGCCATGAAGGAAGCAGTGATCCTCAACAACAACAACAACAACAACAACCACAAGATGAAAATGTGAATCAATTCGGTGTCAACGTGGTGTCGAATATTCCAATGACGATGACCCCATTGACGGAAAAGGCGCCAACTCTAGTCAAGAGAAGACCAACTATGAGTGCACCACCGGTTCCTACTTCATCTTCCAATACTGCCGCTTCTGCTGCTGCTAGTAGTAGTAGTGCTATTACCACTGCTAATGCTAGTGCTACTACTAATACTACTAGTACTACTACATCCACCTCCACCGCCAAACCATCGCTCCAACCACCATCCGTCATCACTGGAAACCAAACAAACCAAACATCATCACTTCCACAAGGCACTGTGTCTCAATCTTCATTACCTCTGCTCTCATCAGCAGCTGCAGCTGCAACAACAACGAATAGAACGATCTCGGCATTATCAAATCCATTATCAACTTCAACCTCAACTTCAACTTTAACTTTACCTTCAAATGGAACAACAACAACAACAAATGGTCCTGAAATCCAAATTGAGAATTATCATCCTTCTTCCTCTTGTGCTTCCACTACTACTACTGCTACTACTACTACTACTACTGCTGCTACTACCACTTTTTCCCCTGCTTTGTCTTCTTCTTCTCCTTCTTCTCGTCAAAATCTTCCAACCTTTAACGTCCCACAGATGGATTTTACAATATTCATGGATTCGGAATATCAAAAGGAGAAAATGTTGCAAGAGATTCATCATTTGTTGAATGGATTTAGTGGACTACTTGGTGGAATGGAGGAATTGTTGGTTAGTGTTAACGAATGATATATGTCATTAATCACGCACGCTTAAAAATATATATATTATGCATTTTATATCATATCATGGTCTAAAAAAAAAACGAAAAAAAAACTGGGAATGTAGTTAAGGAAAGATGTGTATATTTTATTATTGCATTACGTTTCATTTTTTTTTTTTTATTTAATCGCTGATCACGTGGCCTAAAGTCAGGGCGCGCGCCAAAGCACATCCAAACAATTTCAGCAGCCTCTTTGCATGCGCCTTATGAAAAATGTACAATGTAAGAGCGCTCTACACGCAGCCCCAGCATGAAACCAAATCCAAAAACTTTTAACAAGAGATCAAGTTCAACTTTAACTTCAACTTCAAAAACCCCGCGTCCTTCATATCTCTTTGAGATCTTCAACCATGCTTAGATTACAAAGAGCATCTGCTTTCATCTCAGGAATAAGGTGCGGTAACATTACCACCACCACCACCACCACCACGAGCCTTCTACAATATCATCATCAACAACAAGGTCAACAACAAGGTCAACAACAACAGCAACAACATACCAGATACATCTCCTCAACCTCATCACTGCAGGCAAAGAAACCAACAAAGAACAATTCGGCAAAAGCCAAGGCCAAACCCACAATCACACTGCCACCATTCACCACCATTTCCAACCTTTCCAACTTGTTAAACGTCCGTTATGAACAACTAACGTCTCGCTTAACATCGATGGGGTTTGAAGATAATTTGACGCATAATTTCATCCTGGACCAGGAAACTTCCGGTCTGATCGCAGATGAATACGGGTATGACGTCAACTACCAAGACTTGGAGAACCTGGGGCCTGATTTGAAACCAAGCGAGAGGGAGGATATACCTGAAAAACTCCTCAAAACACGTCCTCCTATCGTTACGATCATGGGTCATGTTGATCATGGGAAAACAACGATTCTGGATTATTTGCGGAAGTCCTCCATTGTCAAAGGTGAGCACGGCGGGATCACTCAGCATATCGGTGCCTTCTCCGTCAAGACGCCTGTTTCCAAGAAACTAATCACGTTTTTGGACACTCCGGGCCATGCTGCGTTCTTGAAGATGAGAGAAAGAGGTGCCGTTGTCACAGATATCGTGATCTTGGTCGTTGCCGCCGACGACTCGGTGATGCCGCAGACAAAGGAAGCCATCAAGCATATCAAAAAGACCGGTGTGCAAGTGATTGTGGCGGTCAACAAATGTGATAAGGAGAACGCGAACCCTGATAAGGTCATCAGGGATTTGGCCGAAAATGAAATCGATGTCGAGGATTACGGTGGTCAAGTCCAAACCGTTAGAGTGTCCGGCTTGACAGGCTTGGGAATGGACAAATTGGAAGAATCCATCATCACCTTGAGTGAAATCATGGAATTGAAAGCTTCCAAGGACAAAAAGACACCAGTGGAAGGCTGGGTCATCGAATCCAAGTCTCAGAAAGGGATGGGTGCCCTGGCCACCGTCTTGATCACCCAGGGGACCTTGTCCAACGGTGACGTTATCGTTGCCGGTACCACGTACTGTAAAGTGCGTTCGATGAAGGATGAATCAGGGAAGATTGTCAAACAGGCACCTCCTTCAACCCCGGTGGAGATTTGGGGGTGGAAGGAACTACCAGAAGCTGGCGAAATGGTCTTGCAAGCCAAAGACGAAAAACTGGCTAAACAGGTTGTTGAAACTAGACAGCTGAGACTGCAGAAGCAGGAACAAGTCAAGGACATTGAATCGTTGAACCAGATGAGAATGGATGAAAGAAGAGAGATGGAAAGACGCGAACAACTGGAAGAGCTCAAGAAATACGGGTTGGAAGCCACCGACGTTGAAGGCCATTCCTCCATTTCCTCCGAATCCGATGCCAAGTCGGGTCCAATTGTTGTCAACTACATTATCAAATCCGATGTTTCTGGTTCCGCTGAAGCCATTGTCGAATCGTTGGAAAACTTGGGTAATGAAGAAGTCAAACTGAACATCCTTTACTCCGGGGTCGGCATTCCTACAGAAACAGATCTGGAACGTGCAGAACTGGCCAAGGCCACCATCTTGTTATTCAACTTGAACTTACCAAAGGACATTGACAACAAAGCCTACCAAAGACAAGTCCCTATCCAACAACATTCTGTCATTTATCATCTCATCGAATCCGTCACTGAGGAACTATCCTCTCGTTTGAAACCAACGATTGAATTGCGAACCTTATCCGAAACAGAAATCAAAGAAATCTTTGAAATCAAAGCTCGTCGTAAGAAAATAATCAAAATCGCAGGATGTCGTGTCATAAACGGGGTCATTACCAGATCCTCGCAAATCAGAGTCTTAAGAAACGGTGATGAAGAAGTGTACCGTGGGAAATTGGAAACTTTGAAACATTTGAAGGATGATGTCGTTGAAGTTAAAAAGGGAAGAGAATGTGGGTTGAGTTTTGAAGGTTGGGAGGATTTCAAGCAAGGTGATGTTGTTGAATGCTTTGAAGAGAAGGAAATCCCTAGATATTTGTAAATAGTAAATAGTTCAAAAAACTTATCTTGAGAGAGAAAATTTCATGAATGTACATACATAAGAATATATTGGTACTATATATATATTAATAAGGAATTCGTGAAAAAAAAATTCGAGTTAAGTTTTGAAATTAGTACCATTCTGCTCGCCTTGCTTAAAACCCCAGAAAAACCCAAAACTGGGATGTAAATAATTTTAGTTTTTAAGTTATCCTCTTTTAAAGTTAAGGAATGTTGTCCTTTTTTGTAAATTTTCGCTTTTCTTTACTGAGAATGGCCGAAAAATGCCCTCCTTGCCCGACCTTGAAACAAAGATTGCTCTTCTTACAGAAATAATTATTCAAATCCAAAAACAGCACGATCATCTCCTCGATCTTATCTTTCTGATGATACCAAAATCATACTGTTTCACTT